>APFE030945787.1:200428-221971 GCA_000404065.3 Pinus taeda | reverse complement strand
AATGGTATCATGTCAAATAGAACCATACTTAAATGGCGGACAGACCATACTCAAATGGAAAATGCCAAAGTTAACCATGCTATCAGTATAGAGCAAAAAAAGGGTTTTTATTTGAAAGAGATTTATACCATTCATTTAATCCCCTAACATGACAATCAAATAAGTGTCTACTCAGCATAGTACCAATTGCATCCATTATTAATCACCTTATGTCATGTACAATACTTCACCACCTCCCCTCTCCATGATGATTCAAGGCATATACCAAATAGGATTTAACTACCTGCATCCTTTCCCATGCTTCTATTGTGGAATATCTTTGGGAGCACATATGGCAATTGATTTTGATATCTAGCGTTTAATTTAGATAAATGGTTTGGTTGGGAACTCCATGTGGCTATTGAGTTCAACTCCATTCTTCTCCTGGTTTCTTTTGTTCTCTCCATTGCTTTTGAAACAAAGATGGATTTCAAGGAGCTATGAACTACTTGTGGCGCCTTCAATAACATGCAATGACCATCGACAAGTCGTGGTTCAGGGCGGGCGTTCTCTCAGACATTTTAGAGGCACTAAAGAATATTCTAGGAAAGGAAATGGACATGTCTTTGAGTATATTGTTGCACCTCAAGAAATATATAGACTCTCTAGAAAAGAAGGTTTGTAGTATGGAAAAATGACTTGCAGTGGTGGCCCCTTAGCAACAAGAAACAGAGTCCCAAAATGATGGTGGCTCCAACACCTCCTCCCTGCCTCTAATAGGCATCCTGACAACCTTTTCAGACATCCATGGTGGTCTGTGTTCATTCTAAGACTAGCTTTGGTTCTCTACAATTGCATGGAATAGAGTCTACTTAGAAAATTTTGGTTTTTTGTTCTCTAGCATGTCCTAGTCCCTATTGTCATACGCCATTTGTAATTTATATCCTATGTAATTTTTCATATCTAGTCTCTAATTAGTTTCAATGCTTCTTTCATAGACCCACTTTACCTCATCTTTGTAAAACGTCATATGTGATTTATGTGAAGTGTAATCAATTATCTCTTAGAAATTTGAAGTTAAATTCATATTTTGGAAAAACTTTGATATCTATGTATTTAAAAAATATTTATATATTTGAAGAATGAGAAATTCTCCTTTGTTCAATCACAGAAGATTTTATAATTTTTTTCAAATTCTTTACAACTTTTTATAATACAAATATTCATTAATATTTAAAAAAAAACAAATATATAATATAAATATAAAAATAATATTAAAAAAATCATAAAATAATTTAATAACGTATTAATAATTTTTTTAGTAAGTAGTATTTTATTAATTAATATTTTGCTGACCCATCTAATTGAGATGTATTTAACATAGATATTCAACATCGATTTGATATTAATATCTGGTTAACATGTTATATAAAATCACATTAATTTTATAAATAATAAAAATGTATTTATTAAATAATAAAATAGTATTTTATTGGAGGAGGTGGGATTTCGGGCTCTGCTAGGGTTTACAGAGATTCAGAGTCGCAGCTGACAAGCCAGCGCCGTACGCGGGCGATCCCGCGGTAGCAGACAGACCGGAGCAGAAAGGGAGCATCAGGGCTTCAGTCTGTCAGCGAATCTCTATTGGCAGGGAAATTCGGTTTTAGGTGAACTCAACGGCCAACCGGATTTTAATCCCCAGAAACTGCCCTGATAGGAATGGGAGAACCAAAGGGGGGGGGAGAGATCCCCTCCTTCAGAAACGTGGTCATAGGTGAGACAAGCACAGGAGGAGATCAACATACGGGGAAGGAAAATAATGCCCCAGTAATGGGCAACCTGTGGCAGAAAAGGATGAGAGGAAAATTCCTTCCTAGGGCTCAAAAACAGCCAAGGTATGTAGTTCCAAACAACAAACTGGAGGAATATAACTGTTATATGAGAGACCATGCCTTAATATGTCGGTTCGTTGGGTATTGGCCTTCTGAGCGGGAGCTTTATAGATGGATTGACCAGAGATGGAGACCCAAGGGTCAGGTAGACCTCAAACTTGGAGCCCAAGGTTTTTTCACAGCAATCTTTTCCAACCTGGAATACAAGAACAGGATCTTTGAGGAGGGACCATATTTCTTGAACAATGCTGGCCTGTTCATGAAATATTGGGAAGAGAGATACAACCCGGAAAAGGAAACAATGATGGATGCACCAGTCTGGGTTAGACTGTTTGGGCTTCCTGATGAGTTCTGGGACCCTAAAATCTTGGAGGGAATCAACAACATGATCGAGAGCTTTGTTAAAATTGCCGAGGCTACGAAACGAGGTAAGTATAATGCTTATGCAAGAATCTGTGTTTATATAAATCTGGCAGAGCCTCTCCCAGACAATGTCGAAGTAGAGTATCATGATACAATCTGGAAGCAGCCAATTGATAACGAACATATCCCCTTCCGTTGTTGCATCTGCCATGAATATGGCCACTTATACAGGCAATGCCCTCTGAATAAAGAGGATGAGTCCAAGAAAAGTCAGGCGGCTCAACCGGAAAATACTGTGAGAACGGAGGAGCCGGAGAGAGGTTTTCAACAGGTAGTAAGGAAGAGGAAACAGAATAAAGAAGGTCCGAAGGCCCAGTCGCAGAAGAAATCCAGCTAAAAAAGCAATCAAAATCAATTCCAGGCACTGCAGAGCGAAAATGAAGAATATGAAGTAAACCTGGAAGACGACGAGGACCCAGAGAATACCCCCATGGACATAGCTGGAGAGGAGAAAGGAAAAGGAACAGATTTAAGGAAAACAAGCAGAGAGCAACCGGAAGAAAAGACAACAGAAATAGAACTGGCATCTAGGATGGAAGTGGAAAACCCACCAGAAAATGAAGCTGAAGAGGAGAAAATCATGAGAAAGTTGCTCCAGGAATGGAAATATCTGGACAGCAGATTCATACCTGAAAAACAAAAACAACTTTACAAGGAAGTCTTTCAGAAATACAAAGACAAAAAAGGAGAACCCTTGGATAATCCAGCTATGACAGAAAACGAGCAGGACAGTGAAGATAAAGGATTGGGCAGCTCTGGCAAAAACAGCAGAAAAAGAGGCCGGAAACCAATGAGTGAAACTATCCAGACGGTGGGTGAGATATTGATAAACTCAGGTAAAGTGATACCTCTGTCGGAGGTATTTTTCCCCTCATACAAAAAGTTTTAAATGATAGTTATCAGTTGGAATATTAGGGGTTTGAATAGTAGAGGTAAACAGAGGAATATAAAGGACAAGTTGAAAAAGGAGAAACCTAGTATTATGATCCTACAGGAAACAAAAATATTGGTCCAACAGCTTGAAGAAATAATTGAAAAAAGCAATCTTCCATATCAAGTGATTGGGCAAGATGCAATAGGGTCTGCAGGAGGTATTGCGATCCTGTGGAACCCCAATGAAATCATCATGGACAACTGGTCCAGCATGAGTGGAACCCTTACTGGATTGGGTAGGATTGTAGGAACCATTCAACAGGTGGTTATTTCAGGGGTCTACGGACCCCCCTCCCCGGGGAGAAAGGAGCAGTTCATAAACAGCTTCAATTGTATTCGCAGACTCTACCCTGAAGCTGCTTGGATCATTGGTGGGGACTTCAACTTGATCAGGTCCTTGGAAGAGAAAAAAGGAGGGCTCAGGAGGAGGGATCACTTCATGGACAGTTTCAATGAAATGATTGAGGAACTCAGGCTGGTCGACATCCAGACTATCAATGGGACCTACACATGGAACAATAGAAGGGGAGGTAAAAACCAAATTGCATCTAGACTGGATAGATTCTTGGTTTCGGAAGCCATCATGAACAAGGATGTTTTTGTGGAGGCCAAGATCATTCCATATTTTGGATCGGACCACTGGCTGATTCGTTTAGAGATTGATATTAAGAATATTCAGGGGAAAAGGCCTTTCAGATTTGAAGCTTTCTGGTTAAGGGACCCTGATTTCATCAAGAAAGTAGAGGATTGGTGGGGAAAATGCACCAGCCAGGGCAGATGTAGGATGCACACGTTCCAACTAAAGCTGAAAGAGCTGAAAGGCAAAATAAAAAAATGGAACAAGGAGGAGTTTGGTAACATATTGGAAGATAAACAAAAACTAGAAGAGGAAATGGCAGATATTCAGCAAAAGATAATATTAGAAGGCAGAACAGAGGAGAGCATCAATAAAGAGGGGGTAATCCTTGGCAGATTAGAAGAAAGATGAAAGCAAGAGGAAATCTTGTGGCAACAGAAATCTAGGATAAAGTGGCTAAGAGAGGGGGAAAGAAACACTAAATTCTTCCACCAGGCTATGATCAAGCACAGGCAAGGAAACAGGATTTTATCGATCAAAAACAAGAATGGGGAAAGAGTTGTCGAGCAGAATGAAATTGAACAAGTCCTGATGGATCACCATAAGGAGATTTTAGCAGAACCTCAAGTTGATAGAACGAGAGCCATTCGGGAGATATGCTCTGCTATCCCCAGCTTGGTCACTGAGGACCAAAACAAAGCTCTTATGAGGGCCATGACCTTAGAAGAGTTGGAGGAAGTTGTGAAGGCAATGAAGAAGGGGACAGCTCCTGGGCCGGATGGTTTCACAGTGGACTTTTACCAGGCTGGT
The DNA here is from genome assembly GCA_000404065.3 of Pinus taeda. NCBI lineage: Eukaryota > Viridiplantae > Streptophyta > Pinopsida > Pinales > Pinaceae > Pinus > Pinus taeda. Next base: position 217,357 of record APFE030945787.1, on the reverse strand, counting down.
TGGCACTTCTTGGGAAGAGAGATACTGGACTTGGTGGAAGAATCAAGGATAAACCAGAAGGTATGGCCTGCTCTCAATTCTACCTTTTATGCACTCATTCCTAAGGGAGACAACCTAGAAGAGGCTAATGGCTTCAGACCTATAGCTCTATGTAATGTTATTTACAAAATGATCACATCCCTGATTGCCAAGAGATTAAAACCTCTCTTGGACAATTTAATTTCGGCTGAACAAACTGGTTTTGTGGAAGGCAGGCAGATTCTTGATGGCCTTGTTGTAACTCAGGAGGTTATTCACTCCTTAAAAGTTAAAAAGCAGAAAGGAATGATGATTAAATTAGATTTGTCCAAAGCTTATGATAGGTTAAATTGGAAATATCTTGAAACTGTCCTGGAGAGATTTGGTTTTCACCAAAGATGGATTGCTTGGATCCATAACCTGATTTCCTCGCCTCACTTTTCTATTTTGGCTAATGGAAGCCCCTCAAAAACTTTCAATGCCTCTAGAGGTATTAGACAGGGAGACCCCTTGTCCCCATTTTTATTTATTTTAGCCGCTGAGGGCCTAGGTCGCTTCATAAAACAAGAACGAGCAGCAAACAGAATTAAAGGGTTGCAAATTTGGGGAAACAACTTGCCGCTAACCCATCAACAATTTGTTGATGACATTATGCTATTTGGAGAACCAACGGTAAGAGAAGTTAGACATCTCAGAAGAATTTTGGATATGTTTGCAGAGGCTTCAGGGTTAGAAATCAATAAGGACAAATCCTGCATCTTTATCTTCAACACAATGGACCAGGTCAAATTCCACCTAATCAGAATTCTAGGATTCAAAAGGGGAGAATTACCTACCAAATATCTGGGTAATGTTCTGGACTTCACTTCTAAAAGGGTGAAAAACTAGCAAGGAGTGCTGGACAAACTTAGCAACAAGGTTGCAAATTGGGCCTTCAGAGTCCTCAACATTGCTGGCAGAGTTGTTCTTGCCAAGTCGGTCCTTCAAGCTATCCCTATATACCCTCTTTCGATTATGGCCGCCCCTGCAGGGGTTTGTGCTAAAATCAAGGAAATCATAAGGAAATTCATATGGAGTGGATCTGATCAGAAGAAAAAATGGGCCCTGGTCTCGTGGAGTCAGCTAACAGAAAGAAAAGAGAAAGGAGGATTAGGCCTGAGAGACCCTGAAGCTCTTAACAGGGTCCTGGGGGCCAAGTTGTGGTGGAGATGGCTCGGTGGTGGAAATGATCTCTGGAAAACCATATGGAGGACAAAATACAGAATGCCTGTCTCTCCGGTCGATATCCTTAGGCAACAGAAATCCCCAAAGGCTCCACTATTTGGGAATTAGCCTCTCAAAACCGTGATCTGATTGGCAATCATACCTTATGGGAAATCCAGGGTGGCACAGAGGCCAACTTCTGGGACGACAGGTGGCAACAACAAGAAAGTCTGAACAGCATTCAGAACCTCCTACAGATCCGTGGCAGAATTGAAGGAAATAGAACCAGTGTAAAGGACTATTGGAAAGTAAATGATATATCAGAGGGATGGAGAGTCTGGGAAGACCCGTCAGAATGGGTTCGGGGGCTTAACTCAGACCTCCACGATTATTACAGGAAAGAAATGGAATCAAGGAAAATTAGAGTTCGTCAGGGGAAAGACATCCTCCGATGGGGGAACTCTATGAAGGGGACATTTACAACCAAAGAGGCTTATTATTTATTGGATTCTCAAGACAGAGGAGACAAAAATGTGGAATGGAAAACAATATGAGAAAGCAATTGGTGGCCTAAGGTGTCAATTTTCGTTTGGTTAGCAACAAAAAATAAAATTTTAACCTAGGACCGTATCCAGAAAAAGGGATTTAATGGACCTTCGCGATGTTACCTGTGCAATAATGATACCGAGACTAGAGATCATCTGTTGGTCAGATGTCCGTATATAGAGAAACTATGGATGATCGCTAAACGACTGTTCAGCAGACCAGGAACTAACAGTAGGGAATTCAATGATTTGATTTTCAACTGGCGTAAGGAAACCTTTCTCTGTAAGGTGATCCAGAGGGCATGGAATCTTCTCTCCCCCTTTCTTCTCTGGATGATCTGGAAGGAGCGAAATAGGAGGATATTTCAGAATTCTGCCAAAGAACCAGAGGTAATTTGGGAACGGGTGGTCGAAAGTATGCGGGAGACTATCCTAGTGGATAAATGGGAGGATGATGACTAGAAGGCAAACCCGGAAGAACAAGAAATTCTGAATAAGATAAATCTCAAACCTGAGATGGTCCACTTTAAAGTTTCGGCCCGCCATGATATGCGAATTCAAAGCCCAGACAAGTTTAGCTACCCGAGCGATCACTTTATTAAACTTAACTTTGACGGGGCCTCGAAAGGGAACCCGGGCGACGCTGGTTTCGGGGGCATTTTCAGAGACAGCAATGGCCGAGTTAGATAGATTTTCGCTGACTGGGGAGGCCAGATGACCAATAACGAGGCTGAGTTTTGGGCCCTGCATCAGGGATTACAGATAGCCATCAGGAACGGCTATTCTAAGTTGGAAATTACAGGGGACTCGCAGATTGCTGTGGACATGCTGCGGAGGCTTAACAATGGGCAGGGATGGGAGAAGGTGACTAAAAGTTGGCGGACTGCGGGCATTGTTAAAGAAATTGCAGATCTCCTTAAGCGCATAGACTACAGAATTATCAGTCATGTTCGTAGAAAAGGGAATCAGGCAGCGGATTGGCTGGCCAATTGGGGCTGCAGAGGACGTGGCAGCACAATCGACAACCAGTGGAGAGCCGTGGAGGGAAACAGGGAGTGGAAGGAGTTGGCGGACCTTATTAAGGCTGATCATGATCATGCCGCAAATGCCAATGCACGGATCAGTGAGCTGGACTAACAGGGGTCAGTGGAGATCCCGAGTCAAGAACATGGTGCATTTGGGACCTGATAATACCATCATTGCTGGCTACAGGATGAAGGATCAGAATTTCGGTGGAAGTACAGCGACGGCGGGTGGAACGGTTAAGCAAAAGTACACACATGGTAAGTTAATAAATGCCCGATCTATGAGAGGTGGTGGATGCGGTTCGCTTGACCGCAAAGCAGAGAAGATTAAGAATGAAATGATGGTCGAGAGCAGGGGATCGCCGGAGAGCTACCGGCGGCTTTCAAAAACCGGCCCAATTTGGATCCTCGAAGAAAGGAATTCGCTATATAACTACGGCTGGCCGATTGATAAGGCATTCTGTGCGTTCCTAATTTGGGTAAGAGCGGAGGTTTCCTTTGAGCGGTATCAGAGAACTGTTTCAATCTCAGACAATCGGAGAGCGCGGCGCGGCAGACCCTTGGACAATATGGAGACCAGACGGAAAATGAGATAGGTGGAGGAACAGCAGAGTGTAAGGGAGGAGAACAGGAGTCAAAAAGGCAAAGTTTTTAAGCAGGAGGAGCCACCTTTCACTGTGTGGGAGGTTGAGGATAACTCGGATGAAGACAAGATCCCGGATGCAGTGCGCGAATGTAGGCGCTACCACATGAACCCGGCTGCTGTAGGTGAAGAGTAGACGAAGGCGGACCAGTCTGAGGGTCGGGATTCGAAGGTCCATCGCTACGGAATGAGGAAGCGTCGCTCAACACCTGACGAGGTGGAGGGCGACCCGGACGAAGATCTGGTTAAGAAAACTGCGAGCGCTCGCCTGAACCTTCAAAAGAACTTAGCTGAGGAAGCTAAGCAGCAGGCGAGGGCGGACAATTCTAATTATCGAGAGGCAGGGACCCGCCGGTTCGGCTTGCGGAAGCGCAGCACTACTCCTGACAGAGAAAGGGATATGTCTGAAAAGCGGGGCAAAGGTCAGAGGGAGCCCGTGAAGGAGGAGGGGGAAACCTCCAAGCGTCCGGGTAAAGGTAGAAAACCCAGAGAAACTGTTAACCTCAGAGTCCGCAGGGCGGAGCAGGCCTTCCTCCGTAACTCCCATCCGGCCGTGTGTAGAATCATGGATTACCTCGAGGAGGAAGCGCTGCAGAATCAGTCTAAAGATGAAATGGAAGAGTTGGAATTTCTCCTTCACGACCCGGGTCATACCAGAGGACGCATGTCGTTAATCAAGCAGTCGCTGCACATCTATTGGGTTATGAAGGGGCTTCTAGCCAAGGCCATGGAACATGTGGCCAAGGAGATGGTGGAGCTGGCCCAAGGTGATCAAACTATTCGCAGAGAACTGAGCTACCTGCGTATAGCTATGACAAAGCAGGAGGAGCAGCTGGATGCTATCCAGCAAATGCTGAACCGGGACCATTCTGGACCAACGGGAGCAGTGAACCAGCAACCTGATGGCGGCACAGACTGAGTTAAGTTATGCTCAGAAACTGCAAGCGGTTTTTTTGTTTTGGTTTTGTACATGTGCAAGATAGGAAAAATCATGGTGTACAGACCAATAGTTTTAGTACTAGTTCTAGTAAGTTTCAAGACTGCATAGTTTACTTAGCTAAGACTGCCAGGCTATGGACCTACTATTTTTGGGCTGCAATTAAGAACTATAGATGGTGCTATGTCCCGGTTTCCCCATGTGGGCGGGCTTCAACTGTTTTTTGATATGTTGTAATGTTCTGTTGATCAAGTAATAGAATGAGTACCATCCTAGCTTACAAAAAAAAAAAAAAAAATATTATTCATTGTTATTTTTATTTATTTATAATATAAAAAATGTTTTAAATAGCATTTAATAATAAATAAATAAAAACATATTGGAACTTTGTACCTTGGTGTTTTTGTGTTGAAACCATTTTTAGAGAGCTTCTTCAAATGCATTCTCTTGCTTCCTAAGTGATGTGAAGCCTTGTTAATGCTTCAATTTCTTTATGGGCTTGTTTTGAGTAAGGGCATGAGATGAGAGTTACTTTTTATATTTGTTTCACAAAGAAAACATTTATAGGTTATTTGAAGCTTTTTCATTTTTTAGAATATCCCAAGTGAGAGTTTTATTGTTGAGGAGGTGTCACATGGAATTTTTTGTTTTAACAAAGCACTTAAACGTTTAGATAGATTTTCACTATTAGAGTAGTAGATGCTCAATTCCTTTATATGTCCAGGCCTTGTATTCAACCTTTAATTTGTAACCTCCAAAGGGATTCAGGGACCATACAAGTCCATCTTTTCCATTATTCAAATTAATACAACAATTCCTAAAATGGGTGATGCAAGCATTCTAAACATCTACAAATTCCTCCATAAGATCCAACCCCTTTCATAAAAAACATTATTACTGCCAATTATTTGCATAGAGGCACTTTGCTATATGCCTTAGAATATGATATCCTTTGAACTTCGAACTTTTAAATTGGCAGATTTCATTTGAAATTTACACTAAATCTTTCTTTTTAATATATGGATTAAGTCCCATTTTTTAATCAACCATTTGCTAATTAAAAAAATTGTTGAAGTAATTTCTTTCCAAATCATTGAAAAACTCCTAAGTATAATATATAATTTAAATTAATTATAATTATATAATATTAATTACTATTTTATTTTAAAATTTTATAATAATATTTTTATTAAAAATTTAATATGTAGTTTTAAGAAATTGATTTTATGTATTACTTTAACTAAATTTAATGAACAAAATCATTTTTTAATTTAATAATTTAATATTAATATTTTGATATAATTAATATACCACTATTTCAATTGTACGAAACTTCCACAATTATTATTATTTTAATTTTTTAATAGGGATAGAATGGTACAAATGCTCTTACACTTTATTCATAAATATACATGTTTTTTTCTTGCATTGAATTTGTATACGAAGGCAACAAATACTAAGTAGAAAGTATAAAGTAATGCCAACCCAAAATGTGGGAAATAATATAGGTGTCCTCAACTAAACCAAGCAATTTATCAATAAATATAAGGACCATACGTGGTTTGGCCTCACTTGTAGGTTTTAGTCAATCATCATGTGATGAATGTACCAAATTTGAAGTCTTGTATAGTGAGCCCACTTGAGGTGGTGAGACAGACTTGAGGGTGAGAGAATTACTATGAGTGATGTGAGTCCAAAATAGGTGACCTCACATAAAATTGACGTGTAATTTGGAAAGATGTGTGACCTATAATAAATGCCTTCACAGAAAGCTTCAACAAGTTGTTGATGAAGATAAGTGCGTAAGTCATTTTACATCCCTTTTAGTGGTAGCCATTCATCATGTAATCAACGCACCAAGTTTGTGGATTTGATTGGTGAACTTATTTGAGGGGATAATAATTGATTTTAATTTTATCAATTATGTTAGGGTTAGTGGGAAAAATGATAGTCCATTAAATGTCTATCATAAAATAAAGTTGGGGTGAAAGTAATTGAATTATTTATAATTTTAAATATTTTTAAATTAAATATATATTAAAATATTTTAAATATATGTATTAAATAAATTTTATTTTTTAATATTGTAAAATTACTTTTTATTTATTATGAGTGGAAAAATTAAAATAATAACAATAATAATATACATTGTTGCTTTTTAGTATTTTGATTTTTATGTAAAAAGTAATTGATAGCAAAATGACGGATCGTTTGTAGGGAGATTTATTATTGTCACAATGAGGCAAAGTCTAATGACACGTGAAAAAGTAAGTGAAAAAGTAATTGATAGCAAAATTAAGGATAGTTTGTGGGGAGATTCATTATTGTCACAATGAGGCAAAGTCGAATGACACTTGAAAAAGCTAAGTGAAAAAGTAATTGATAGCAAAATGAAAGATAGTTTGTGGGGAGATTCATTATTGTCACTGAGTCAAGTCCAATGACATGTGAAGAAGATAAGTGAAAGGTTGAGAGTCAATGTGACAACTAGAAAGATAAATATAAATAAACTAAATTAAAATATTCATCCTTAACTTTATTATAAAACCTGCATATATTATAAGAATGAATACATTAAATAAAATGTGAAATAAACAAAACCTTTATATGAAACAATAAAGAATTTAGAAAAGACGAATGTATAAATGAAGATAAAATATTTAATGAAATGAAATAATTATGTTTATATAAAACAATTAAATATATTTATAAAATAAATAAAATAATTTAAGAAAACAAAGTATTTATAAAAATTTAAAACATGAAATAAAAATTCAAATGTTTCAGAACTTTAAAAAATTTACATTAAATTTACAATAACGTAAAGATAAAGTTTTTGGAACTATCATAAAGTGTTCCTCCTCCTCTAGCTCAACAATGAAAATGTAATAACATTCAAAAAGAGACTCAAATGTATGTGTCTCTTTCTTTAATCCAAAGAACAATTCATTTCGATGAAATTCTTATTTTCTTGATTAAACAAAAAATCCACTTTGGTATTTTCTTCCTTAGTGAACCAACCCAAAATTAAACGAGAGATTTCTCACATTACACATAATTTCCTTATCAGCAATAATTAAACACATAATTCTAGTAATAATAAAATGATTTTATTGTAAAGCATCATTAATAAAGTAAGAGGTGGGGTTAGTTAGAAAAAGAGAAACAAAGTGAAATATAAACCCTCTATACAAAAAGAAACTACTTTTTCTCCTAACTAAAAATAATTAAAATACATACATAAAAAAATTACACTTATAAGTTATATAAATAACATATAATACACTTCTCATTATATGTTATAAGTTAGACTAATAAAATCAATCAATAAACCGTACAAAATATATTAATATTATAACAAATAATTAAAATTACAAATAACAAATCAAATTAAATAAAATATTTTTAATACATTAATAATTGCTAACTATCTTAACTATATTTTTAATTTTTATTTAATAAACATATTTAAAAATGCTTTTAAATTAAATATTCTTACCTGAACTCATAAGTAATGTATAGGAAACAACTTTTCAATCAAATACAAGGTATGACTTCACATACAAAATAATTATTCGGTTGTGCAAAAGGTATGACTGCGAATTAAAACGAATTATTTAAGAATCCATATCACATGCACAAATTAATACTTCACATACAAAATAATTATTCGGTTGTGCAAAAGGTATGACTGCGAATTAAAACGAATTATTTAAGAATCCATATCACATGCACAAATTAATAGAATATTTTTGGTTTACACATACTTAGTGGTATCATGACAATATTTTAAATTTAATTTACCCATCTTTAAATATGCATTCAATTATAATAATAGATTATAATTATTGATAATTTAGCAATATTAATCTTTTTAATAAATATAATATTATATAGTATAATATTTTCAATAGAGTCAAACAAAAAAGAAGTGTAACTTATATACAAAATTTATTTAGATGTCTACATTATACCTACATTACAAACTCAGATCGATATATGTCGGTATAATATTAAATTTGGTTAACTCCATATATTTATAAAATATTAACAACTGCGCATTTTTATAATAAATATAATATTATACCAAAAAAACTATAATATTACATAATCCAAATATCTACATAATTACTTGAACATTAAATGTTGAAAAATCCTTCGACTGTACAATTATAATAAATTGGTGTACCAATATCATACTTTTACTATCCCAAAAATCCTACAATTCAAAATACTAATCCTTATTAACTTCATACCGTTACATGGATATCTCTTAATATACATTGTTTTTTTCATCTTTCCAAATAATAATTCTTATTTTTAATCAAATAACAAACATTCGATACCTGCAAACTTTTAAATAACGTTTAAAATTACGAATAAATCTAATAAATTTTGTTAAATTACAAGAGTCCTACAACATTTTGGAAATAAGTTGTAAAAATGATACGGTCTCCAACGAATCAAAAGTATCACTAAAGATTTTAAAGTAGTTGGTTCCGTTAGTGAAAACGCCGTTTGTATCGTACTTTTTAGGTGTTAGGTACGATATTTTAAAATAATGATTTTTGCCATATAGTTATAAATAATATAAATAATATATATTTATTATTGAGAGATATGATGTGGAATTATTAAAAAAAGAAAAATTTATTATTTTCCAAATAATTTTTTCCTGGGCAAATATACTGTAATTCTCATAAAAAATGGTCAAATCAATTTCTAACCCATCAAAATTAAAACTATAGTATTAAAAATTTAAAAATAGTTTTTTTTTATTTTCAAAAATATTTTAATAAAAATATTAATAACATTATAAAACTATAAGATTTTTTAATTTGAATTAAAGTCAATGTTTTTTTTAAACTGAAAACCAAAAACAATATATTATAGTTTTTAAAAATTTAAATTTTTTTTTTTTTTTAAATATATTTTAATAAAATATCAATAACATTATAAAACCTATAAGATTTTTAATTTGAATTAAAGTCAATGTTTTTTTTAACTGAAAACCAAAACCAATATAAAAATATAAAGTAATTTTTTGTAGTTTATTACGCTTTAAGGGAAGAAGTGGTAAAACTACACATTTCAATAAAATGGATGATTTTTTTTAATATCAGAGAATATTGTGTTGACATAATACTTTTTAATTATAAATATATTTTATATGGGTAGGAATACAATTGTCTATCTTTATTGCTATTATTATTTTTAAAATGTTTTAGTTTATTTTATGATTTTTAGGTGGATTCATAAGTGTGTAAGTTTTTTTTTAATAAGGAAAAATATCTCTTTTTTTTATTAAAGAAAAAAGGAGTATATATTGTTTTAAAAAAAAAATATTGACAATATTATTAACTATGACAAAATTGTCAAGATTAATTGATAAATACGACGTGTATTTTGCATAAAGGAGTGTTCACAGTTTACATATCCAATCATAAAAATGTTAAAAAGTGATAAAATATGCAAAAAATTGTTAACAACAATATTCAAGAAGTTATGGCAGCAATAAATTACTAGAAAATTTTATCTATGTAGATGTCAAAATAGACAACAAACCCTATATGCCAAGAAAAGCAGATTTCATTCTGGAAGCTGGTTAGGATGATCACGCTGAAGACAATTCTGATTAAGTGACAATAAATGATCTCTGGAGATGGATATACTCCCAATGCTTTAAATTTTATAGCCCTGTATTTCTTCAAAAATGACAACCCTTCGTTCGCACTAAGGAACTTCGTAGAGAGAAAGTCAACCTACTTGTTCCATTCTCTATGAATGTGTTGAAAAGAAAGGAAATGAAATTTATACTTCAGAGAGGATATTCAATCCTTCCAGTGACATTAAATTAATACCTGAAGATTATTGGTTCCTATGATCCAATCAATAACTCATTTTGAATCATTGTAAACTTGTAAGGAATCAATATTGATGAGAAAAGAAAAATATAGAAGAGCCCAACAGGTAGAGATCTCAGCCTTAGTATTGGAACCAGTGCCCATATTCACCCAAATGTGGTAGGAGAAAGTCCTTAGAAGAAGAATGTGGGCTCCCCCACCACATAGGCCATCTTGGGAGGCACCATCAAAAAATCCAACAAAGCAGGAAAGGTGACTCAGTAGATGACATAAAGGAAAGATAGGCTTGAGCTTTAGAAGTCTCAAGAAGTCCTTGAAGAAACCAATAATCTAAGAAAGGATACGCTGAGGATTAATGGAAAGGTCCTTGAAGATATGTTTGTTTCTCACCTTCCAAATAACCCAGGCAATAAAAATGGCTAAATATTTGTAAATTCCCATCTTGAGGTCCCACCATTGAAGACATAAAACAAAAGATGATAAAGGGTTGGAATCCAAAATATCGAGATATGTTAAAACATCAATCCTTAAAGATCTACATAATACACACTGTAAGAATAGGTGATCAATTGAATTAGGCCCATTCAAGCATAGACAACAAAAATTCAGGCCAATGAAACCCCTATGCAACAAATTATCCCAAATGAGGACGACGTTTTCTAAAATGAGCCAAGATAAACATTTGGGTTTTCTAGGTAAGGGCCAATGCCAAATCTTTTTGTGCCATCACACATCCCTGGGACCTAGAGAGGAAGCAATGATGGATTTGTAGGCCTGCATACTTGTGACATGTGCAGTGGTAGAGTTCCAACTCCATACCAAGGAGTCCTCCTCCTTCCTTAAAATAATCCTTTTTGAAGTGAGACTGTTGATGAATAAATCTCATTCATCAATCTGAGACCCCTATAAACCCAAATCCAAATAATTTTTCCAAACACTAGAGGGGGTAACCTGAGATCAGGACATGGAGGCATGACATAACCTGTAAACACCTTTTACATGCAAAGAAGAGATAAGCTCTGGAGAGAAAGGATGGCATGTATTTCCCCTGATAAAGTGTCCCTTCCCAAGTAAAACCTGATGCCCATTACCCACCTTCTAGGCAAGCCATTTAGCAATCCAAGGAAAATACACTACCAATCACCTCTAGGAAATTGACCCAAATGAATATTAATGAACATTGAAAGACCTTAGCCACTCTGAAATTGGACTGTTTTGTAAATATTTCTTAGAGATGATATGACTCCAGAGACCCAAACCAGTAACCGCCCTCCAAAATCTCTTCATGGCAAGGGAAAGACTAGACCAATGTAGATTTTTAAAGTCCCATCCTCCAATATGCTTGGGTAGAGATAACAAATACCATTTATTCTACTAAAAACTAAATCTTATCTTCTTGCTTGACCAAGGAAAATTGAACATACACTAGCAGGTCTTTCTGATGGTATATTTAGAGATATTTGAGAGAGTTAACTAGTATACCGGAATACCCTCCAAAATAGACTTAACCAAAATCATTCTACCACCCAAGGATAGCCACCTGTAACACCAATCGCCAATCTTTCTTTCAATCCTCCTATTGAGACAGGACCAAGCTTTCACGTGATAATAATTCAACTTAAGGTGAAAGCCCAGGTATGTGATACCATTATCAATGGATGCCACCTTGTATGGAAGGAAAGAGACAATAGCTACAATGGTCTGATTTGGAGTGTTATACTGAATGAATGATGATTTGAGATTGTTGATATCCATACTAGATGTTGAGCAAAAAGAGGAGAAAATTTGGTGATAAATAACCCATTCAGAGGTTAAGCCTGCCCTAAAAATTAGCATGTCATCCACAAAGAGAAGGTGATTTAATAAAATAGACTTAGATACCTTAACCCCATGAATGAGACCCTCCCTTTTGGCCTTGTTAATCATCAAGCTAAGGCCTCCAATGATGAGAAAAAATAAAAGAGGAGATAATGGACATCCTTACCTCAAGCCTCTAGAGCAAGGGAAGAAGCCTGATGGGGATCCATTGACAGGCATCGAGAAGTTTGCATATTTTACACAACCCATGATTCAATTTGTAACCTTTAGGTCAATACCAATATAGAGGCGTAAGAGCCTAAGAAAATCCCAATTAACTTGGTCATATGTTTTAATAAAATCCATTTTAATAATCATATCATTGAGATTTTTAGTCTTAATGGAATGTAATGCTTCTTGTGCCGCTCCAATGGCATCATGAATCAAGCGACTAGGAAGAAAACCAAACTATTCAGGAGAGAGTGAGTCCAAGAGTTTGCATTTAAGTATATTGGAAAGGACCTTGGAAATAATCTTATTAATCATGTTCCTACTTACAAATGTGTACAAATGAATATGATAGAGATTTATCATTTTATTGCCACCAAAATTGTACCCAGGTAGAAAGATGAGAAGCCAGCTGAACAAGGAGCATTTTGTCACATTGTAAATTGTCTATTGTAGACATTTCATTTGATTTTGTAACATGATTATTGTAGATATTTCATTTGATTTTGTAACATGATTCGTGTTGGTACAGTTCGAGCTGGTAAGAAATCTGAAAATGCTTCAATCAAATTTGAAACAACAAGAAGGAGGAAGAAGGAAAAAAGGTTTGTTCATCGTCATTTACAACATCAAAGTCCGGGCAAGAAGGCTAAATTGTTAATGTAGTTGGGTAAGAGAGTAAATCTATTTGTCTACTGTTAGTTGGAGAACAAGGATTATTGAAGGTCTTTCGAAAGAAAGAAAGTAAATCATGAAAACCTAAAGGTTAGAGAGTAATAGGGCAGGGATTAATCGATGAGTCTGATGATTCTTGAATTAAAGAGCCAGAAGAACCATGTAAATACCGATGACATGGTGTCTCCGCTTGCCAACATGACACTGATTATCATATCTCTCGGAAATCCGTATGAACTTTAGTCCTAACGTTTGAAGCCCATGGGGGTGGTGGGCATATAATGTTCATGCCCTTTTCCCAAATCCATGAATCTGGAAATGAGATTTGACTGTTCCGACATCGATTAGGAATTCATAGAGTTATCGTTGCTAATCTCACATCTCTCACAGTAGATAAATTCCTTGGCGAACTGGTGCACAACCCCAATGGCTTTCGAGAGGCGCTTCTCGTCCATTCCTTTAATGGAATACCAAGTTATGGCAATGGAGATTTCATGGAGAATCCATGAATGTTTGACGACTGCAACAAGGTCATCATCTATGTCGTGGTAGCTAAGATCCGAGACGAGGGCATGTGGGCAAGCCATGATTTGACGATGTACGTGATCACATTACAAGAAGTCGACGGCAACATCCATAGCATGATTCCACGTGTAAACTTTTACTCGAGATGACGAAAATAAAACGTTGGGTTAGCTGGGTTGAACAATGTTTACGTAACCCAACTCTACAATGAAAACATTTTCGGTATAATAATGAGGAACTTATCATGGAGAAACTTAATAGAATTGGAATAATCTCAAATCCCTAGGAAATTGGTGGGTGGGGAGCCATGTGTCATGAATCTAATATTTAAATTTATTAGAAGCAATGGACCATCCTGCTAAATAAAATTTGTTTATATGTAAATGAATGTTATAAATAATAATGAGGAACTTATTAGAATTGGAATAATCTCAAATCCCTAAGAAATTTGTGGGTTGTGAGCCACGAATCTATTTTTTTAAATATATTAAAAGTCAGTGCAACCTAAAAAGCTTTTTAATACACTACAGTGGTTGATAAACATTTCACCATGTCACTAATGAAGGCATAAGTTTACATACATAAATAAGTGCATATGTATATATGCTTATGCAGAAAGAGGAATACATATATCCATTTGCATATATGAGCTAAATAACGCATAAGATCTGAACACCAATCAACATACAAAGATACTCACGCCCAACTAAAAGTGAAACAAAAACAAAAAAACATAAGAAATCAACCCCAAATTCATAAATGCATTAGCTGGATATTTCTTAGTTTTAATGTTATGCTGACGAAGATCAAGGCATAATAACAAAATTATTAACAATGTTAACATTCAAGTGATGGAAAAAATATCACATCAAATAAATAAATTACTTTTTTGTTGTTGTAAATTTGGTGGGACTACATCTTCCTCGTGTCCAATATATCACCCTAGGCGGGGAACTAGTGACTTCACATCAAGGAGTGTCTTAAAAAATTACCCAATCACCGTCTATCCAAGACCCCATGGACTTTTTTTGTAAGCTTGGTGGGACTACATCTTCATCATGTCCAATTTATCACCCTAATCAGGGCAGGGAATTGAACCAGTGACTTCACATCAAAGAGTGCCTTAACAGAGCACCCGATCATTGTCGAACCAAGACCCCATGGACTTATGTTTTTTTTCCAAAGTCAGGTGTCTCCTCCTAGCGCATGCGCTTAGCATCCCAGTGAGGCTTGAACACAGGTCGTCTTACTAACGAAACCATTTCTCAACTCGTTGTGCTACTAGGACTCGACAACTCACTTTTTTTTTTTGCTCGGTAAAGACTAAATCTATTAAGTAAAAGAAAAATATAGTACAATCATAAGAAGCAAGAGACCGTCAGACCGGAAATGATGGATCCATCAACCTCAGTCCCGGAAGAAAGAAGCAAACTCACAGTTACCACAAATCACTCGAGAGCAAAGACAGACTAACAGGCTTTTACCCCACAGGGGCAGAAGCTACAACACAGAGTTTTTTCCCGTTCTTTTTGTTGACTTTTGTCCAGCCAACCTCGGGAGAAAGAGCTAAAACAACTTGCAAGCTGGAATTCTCGATCTTCGGGCACTCCTTTTCTGAATTAGAGGAGGAAGTCTCATGTGCGCGTTTCTGGGAGATTGCTGAAACAAGGGAGGGTCCCTTCGAATCCGAAGGCGGATCCATCGGCTGGGGTGCCTGGTCCGGATCTGGATCGCTTTCCTCATCCTCCGAACTTGGGGAGCAAGAGCTTCTGGCAGGCGGTGGAGGACAGGGAGCCCAACGCTTGGGCTTGGTTTTTGCAAAGAAGCCCTTTTTCATATTTGCTGCCTGCGAAGGGCAGGAGTGCTGCAGGTGCCCTGTTAGGTGACAATGGCGGCATCGGAAGGCAGTGTTTTCGTAGTCTAGAATCTGGGTCCATACAGAGTCATTGATCTTGAGATTGATTTGCTCTGGCAGTCCCTTGCTTAAATCTAGCTCCACACATACTCTAGCATATGTATAGAGCCCTTGCAGTTCCCTCTCATAGTCTCCCATTAAGAAGCAGCCCAAGGTGTTGCCAATTTGCCTGTATACAGAAGTACGCCATAGGTGAATTGGGAGGTTGGGAAGTCTGATCCAGACAGGGGCTTTAGTGATGACTGTTGAGGCTGGGTCGAAGTCTGGGAACCATGGAGTCAAGAAGAGGCCTACTGAGCCCATGAACCATGGGCCTTCTTCTAAGGCCTTTTCGTAGTGCTCGGTGAGATTGAACAGCACTATGAAGTATCCCTTAGCACATAAATGAACTTTGCAGCGATGAGTCTAGTTGTCTTTGATCCAGTCATAAAGATCCTTTGAGCGAGGCCAGAGCCCGTTGAATCTGCATATGATGGCCCTTTCAGCAAATTGTTGGGTGTGGTCTGCAAGGTCAGAGGAGGAGATCTCAACAGAGGGAACCTCCTCCAACTTGTCAACCAAAAAAGGCTTGGGTTTGGGAGGTTCAGGTGAAGCTGGTATCTCAGAGCTAACTGCAGCTTTGTAGGAGAATGGAGGAGCAGAAGAAGGTTGACCTGCAGCTCCACCTCTCAAACGAAAGGAAAACACTAAAGAGCTGTTGTTTTTAATGTTGTAAAAAGAGAGAGGAAACTGATCATCGAGCTGTTTACCTTGGAAAAGAAGCCTCTGTAGAGCTGAGGGAATCCCAAGTCTGTGCTCCAAATTTGCCTTGAGGTTCTGCACCAGATCTGTAGAGTTTACCCATTGCAGAATGGTTTTGCCCAGAATTTGTGCGATTTGAACCTGAAAAGGGGCAGAGGAATTTTCCGAAGAGTTCTGGATCAGCACGGGGCTAGAACCTTTTGAGTTTCCCAACTCTTTACGCCAAGGAGGCAGCGATAGAGGAGACATCATCTGCCTAAGGCGTCTATATCTCCAGCTCGAGAACACAGCAAAGGAAAGGGAGTCTGATCTGAATAGAGGCGCCATATCAGTGTAGAAACCAGAACTGCCCTGGCTACTATTCGTGCCTGTGCTTAACACATGAAGGATTGCCCCTTCCTGTTGCGCATCCTCCGCATGGAGCAACAACTCAGATTCGCTCCTGTAGATCCTGAAACGAGCCTCCCATTCCACCGCAGGTTTGCTCAGGGGCCGAGCAGCGGGCGAGATCAGGAAGGCAGCGGTGGCGGCGGCAGCTTCAAAGTCTGGTATCGGCGCCGGCTCAGGGATTCTGCACAAAACCTTTTTCAAATGAGGTGGGGAATGCGCCGACCTCCAGATCTGGAAAGGCATGTTCTCTCCAGCGACAGAGAGCCAAGGCCGGACAGAGGCCGAGGGCACAGAGGCGGCGGCGGCTTTAGGGTTCAAAGCTCCTCTCTTCGACATCGTTGTTATACCCAAATAAATTTCTATTTCGACTCGACAACTCACTTTCATTTAAGCTAAATATTTCCATTTAAAAAAATATATTAT
>APFE030945787.1:187603-200288 GCA_000404065.3 Pinus taeda | reverse complement strand
ATTCCACTTTTAATTAGCATTGTTTTAAGAAATTCACATTTAAATCTTTATATTAATAAAAACTTGATAACCTTACTTTTTACAATTATATTACATATTTAAATTACTAAGAAATAAGAAATAAATATGCATCACTATAATATGATATTGAAAATAAAATATAAATAAGCAGGTTCATGCAACATATCAATTACCAAAGTCATAAAAACTTTTGCAAAAAAAGGGGTTCTTATTTTATTAAAATATAATGAATTATCTTCATCTTGGAACTAGGAAAGGTACAAGGGTTTTAAATACATTGATTCTGATATGTGTAATGTGCAGTTGAATATTTATTTATATATCATAAATAAAAACTAAATATATTCATTTTTAGGATGTGGTTATGGAGTTTCATGTTCAAAATCCATGATACCTATGATGTAGTGGGGAACAGACACCTTAAATTAAATTTGATTTAAACAAGTCATTTCCGGCATGGTGTTTTACACTATTCTTGAAGCTAGCATATTAATAAATATGATAATATTTACATTAAATTATGTATTTTTAAAGATTTTCTTTAAGTGTTTAAGGAAATTTTTAGGTAGAATGATATAAAATGTTTAATTGAAAAATTAAATGGGCTTAATTTTGATTTTTTGCAACCAATTTACAGCTAGATCATAACCTAAACAATTTTTTTTATATAACATAAAATATCTAAATTTTTGGTTAAGTTCGTATAGAAATTATGGCTTTGGGGATTGTTAAGATAACTCCCACACAAAATTGCTTTAGCTATTTATGATAAAGTCTCACCTTAAATTGTGTTCAACTTGAGACGTTATTGGGTATTTTTTTGTTTAGGAATTGCCATCCTTGGCATAAAGACTTCTTAACTATGGTTAACTTACATGGTCACTCGTTATTGTGGGACCCACACTAGTTGTGCAAAAGCAACCGTAATTACTTCTGGAAAGATGTGAAAGAAAGAAAGAAAATGTTAACATCCACAAGGCTAAAGATAGCCTATGGGACCTCTTTTAGAGGGAAAAACTTGAAAAAAAGTATGCACCTCAAGAAATTTAATCCTCTTCCAAATGGATCTATATTGCTTCTATATATGCATATAGCATGTGTAACTTTTCATTTTTAAAACTGTATTTTTGAATGCATAAATGGGTATGATGTCTTGAAATTTTACTTGGAAACTTGGATTGTGTAAACTACACCACATAAATTTGCAATTCCAACAAATATTTCTCTGACAAAATTTAAATTTAAACTTAAAACTAGAAATAATGGCTCCGTGAAAATGGCTCCAAATCAATTTTAAAATGAGATAGCTAAAATTCTAAAACAAATGGTCTTCTTTATGTTGATTGCAGAATATTATGAAATCTAAAGGTCACTACAGTGAAAGATGCTCTTTATTTAATCTCATTATCAACACACACTAACTTTAGTCATTTCCTCTATGCAGTTACATTTTTTGTGCGTCAGTTCCCACGAGGACCTATGGTAATGTTTCTCCTCATTACCTTGCATGTTATAGCTTGGATATAATATGTATATAAGATTTTGACATAGTCGTATGCTTGGAAAAAAATGATTTAGCCAGGTGGTTCGAGCAACATCTGTCAAACATACATCGACACACTAGTGTGAAACTATTGCAAGCCTGAACATATTTCCTCCCCTCCATCCTCCACCCTTTAGGTTGTAATCTTTCCTTTGCTACAACATTTTTGCAGTAACATCATAGGCATGTTCAATTCCAACGGTGTATCTTTGCACCTTTAGGGGAAATTGCTAGTTATTAAGTGTATCATGTTTAGAGTTTTTTTTGGTTCATTATTATAACTTTTAGGTGTAGTTGCCTTAACCTTAAGGATGATATATAATTTTTTTATTTTTTTTGTAAGAAATCATTTCTAAGTTATATTAGTTGAACAAAATTTACACATTGTACAATCATGAGGTCCATCTCTGCATCAGAGTGAGGAAACCAATGTGCGTAGTCCATAATTCTCTTCCCTTCTGTGGGGAAACCAAAGTTCGCATTTTCTAGAGAGTTTGACATATGAAAATTGATGTTATTCAAATTACATAGGGTTGAGCCCCACGACACATTGACGGTATAATGTTGAACGATGACGATGGAAAAAATTTTCCTGTCATGTCGTCAATGGATAGTGTGCGTTGCAGTGGAGCCTCATCATTTTCGAGCTAGTACCTCCTCAAGCCTAGGTGTTGCCTTTTTCTTGCATTAAGTTGTGGTCCTCAGGGACCTCCTCCAAAATGTAACACCTGAATGGGTTGGGCCGAGGAGAGAGGGAGGAGGAGCTTCATTCACTAGAGGGGAAAGGGGGGGTCAGAGAGAGGAGGAGGAGTTTTGCGATGGGAGGGAAGGGACGAGTTGGTAGGAGGGAAGTGCAAGGGAGACATAGTAGGGGGAGGAAGATTGCGGGGGATAAGTGATGTTGAGATCTCTGGACAGTCTTTTATGTGAGGAGGAAGAGTGGATGAAGTGTGTGGAGAGATCCACAATCCAATTGGTAGTATTGGCCTTATCTTTCTCTTTATCCTTTAGCTGACAAACCAGGAGATTGCGGAGTGCCCAAAGGGACAAGCGTCTCCTGTGGCTCTCCTCTTTGTCTATGGAAACCACTTTCCTTTGAATGTGCATAGGTATGTTCTAGTCGAAGAAGGTGGTGACAGAAGCTTCATCGAGAGTGGTTGGGGGTTGTCCATGGAAGGGTCCCCTCCCTGTTTCACTTCTCATGATTAAGATGCAGGGGTCAGGTATTGTAGGATTGAGTTCAAAAGGGGCGGAGTAGAGCGCAAAGGAAGGAAACCAAGAGATAAACAACCAGGAGGCCAAGCTACTGCAAAATATAAAGTTGGAGGTGACGATGAGGGTTGCACATTCCAAAGTGAGGGAGTGAATGCAGATATGAAGTTAGGTGGTTTCCATCTGTTAAACAACAGACTCCATGTGTCGAACGTCATCAATTGGTCTCTCTCTAATCACCCAAAGATATATGAATTCATTTAACGATGATCTATGAATTTATTTAAATAAATTTGTAAAAAAAAAAATCATCACTTACATAACTTTATATAATACTTGAATTCTCAAATAACTATTTTCAGAACCCATATCTCATAATAACTATTTTCAGAACCCATATCTCATAATAACTATTTTCAGAACCCATATCTCATAAATTTATTATATGAATATAAATGTTGACATAAATTTAAAATTTAAACTATTAAATATGATTATAATTATAAATTTACATTAAATTGTATTTATAATTTAGCATTCTTATTTTAATTTTAATTTAAAATTTTATCATTTAATTTATTTATATCACATCAAAATATTTGATATACATAGACTTTGAAATAATTATAAAAAAATTTAATTTTAAATTTAATTTTAATGCTTTCCGTGCAATCCTTTCTATCAAACCACAACTAGTATTTATTACACTTTGAAAGTAACTAGAGAAGAGTTTGAAAAAATAAGCTCACAAATGTTGTTTAAAGTAAAATATTAATAATTTAAATTTTATATGATATTATAAGAGGACAATCGAAGGATTTTTTTTTGAGAAACTTAGATCGTAGAATAAAAATATAGTAGAAGTGTATGCTCTTCCTAAAAGCATTTCTATCATTGGATGTCTTCAACCAATTAATTATGTTTGGTTATTTTTAGCTCATAACCAATTACTTGGTTAAAGAAATAAATGCGCAAAATATAAGATGGGCTTCCATGGCCAATGAAATCTAAATTAAAGTCTCTTTCCTCACTGATAAGGTTGAATGGTATCATGTCAAATAGAACCATATTTAAATGGCAGACAAACCATATTCAAATGAAAAACATCTAGGTTAATCATGTTATTAGTATAGAGCAAAAATAGGGTTTTCATTTAGTCTCTCGCTCGCGTTTGAACTACTCCTTTTGCGCGCGCATAGCCCTGGTGCAACCTGAGTCTCTGCCTCCTTCGTCATGGCCCTGGGAGGGGGTCCTGAGGCCCCTCCTCCTTCGCCTCCTCCACCAGAGATCCTTGCATTCAGGACGTTGATCTGCTCCAGCAATAAATGCCTAGCAAGGGAAACTCAATGCAAGTTTGTAAAGAAACTTGACAACATCCCCACAGTCGCCCTGCCTGTTGAAGACTCTTGCAGATCTGTTATGAACTTAGTTTAAAGAGGGCTCATCAGACAATTTATAGGTCTATGCCCTTTCCCCAAGGCGGTAGAGGCATGGGTACAGAGGAACTGGCGACCATTAGTAAAGGAAGGCATCAGAAGTTTTCTAGTTGGTAAGGGTTTCTTTATCTTTGTTTTCGATTCGATAGAAGACAAAAATCTCATTTTTAGAAATGGACCATATTTCATGGGACCTCAGGGTCTATATTTAGACTCATGGTCACCAGACTTCGACCCAACACAAGATGTGTCGTCAACAGTTCCAGTATGGGTGCGCCTCCCACATCTACCATTGCACTGCTGGAACCCGAAGTCACTAGAATCGATTGGCAACACCCTTGGAAAATACATAGACTGAGCAAAGAGAAGGGATCAATACTCATGTGCAAGAATATGCGTCGAAGTCAACTTGGAAATAGGGTTACCTAAAGCCATAAATTTAACAATAGAAGACTGGTCTTATATCCAAGAGTTAGACTACGAGTAGTTACCATTCAAATGAAGACATTGCCATGAATACGAGCATTTCACAATATACTGCAAAAGAAAAGGCAGAGGAAGATCTAGAGAAGTCTAAAGGAGAAAAATGGACCCAAGTGCAGAAAGTAGTCCCGGCAAAGGCGAGTAACAGGAATAAAGGGAAAGAGGTATAGTAGGAATTTGGAGCTCCCTTAATAGGAATGGAACAAGCGGAAGGAAGAGGAGAACAACCAAGGACAACAGCCTCAATAAATCCATTTGAAACCCTCAGCACATCAACAAAAATTCCAGAATCAGTGATAGAGGAGATTGAACACCAAGTTCCTCCACTAGAAGTAGAAAAGGATAATGTAGAAGTAACCTAGCTTGACTCCCCAGTAGGAACCTCATCCCCACCTACCTCTGCAGAAATGACAAGGAAAAAACCTCCAGAAACCTCTGGGTCATCAGAAGGTGAGACATTCGAGAGACCCTCGAAAAGAGTTGGTAGGAAATATCATAAGGAAGCCAAGGAAGAAGAAGCGGAGAGGCAAAAAATGCAAGGCAGCCAATCCACCATTGAAATGTCTATCGAGAGAAATACCAGAGCAAGGCCCCCTAAGGGGGGTCCAACTCAATCCACCCTCGTTAAATAATGAGACTAGTCTCTTGGAATTGTAGAGGCTTAGGGAACCCTGCAAAAGCTGAAGCAGTTAAAGACCTTTTGAAATTAGAAATTCTCGAGATCCTCATGCTCCAAGAGACAAAGATTGAAGGGGTAACCCTTCTTGAGATCAACAAATTAAAATGGAAAAAAAATGCAGGAAAGGCCATTAGTGTAAGAAGTTCCTCTTGTGGCCTAGCAACATTGTGGTCGGAGGACAAGTTTCAATTAGAAAGTTCCTTTGAGAACCAACGCTAGATTTACACCAAACTTCGGCACCTCTCTCGTAAGCTCACCATCTCTCTCTTCAACCTTTATGTTCCAGTCCTCCTTACCAAGAAGAAAGAATGATGGCAGACCTTGTCTGATTTCTTAGACATTTACTCACCTCATAATATAATAGTGGTTGGAGATCTCAACCTCGTCTTTGATCCAAAAGAAAAGAGAGGTGGCAATAGTGGCAGGGACCAAATGCTTCCATTCATAGAGGAGCTAATACTTCATTGGGATCTTCTTGACTTCAAACTGAAGAAAGGTCTTTACACCTAGACAAACAATAGAGTTGGGGCAGATCACATCTTTGCTCGCCTAGATCGATTCCTAGCGCAGATCTCTTTGTTGCTAGGAAAAACGTTGATCTCCTCGAAAATTCTCCCAAAGCTGGCCTCAGACCACTAACCTATCCTCTTACAGCTGGAAGAGGAAGAAAATTTGGGCCCTATCCCTTTTAGATTTAACCCTCTTTGGTCAGGGAAAGAAGGGTTCATGGAAATTGATCTAGGGGCATGGTCCACACCAATGACAAAATCTCCTAGCTTCGTGTGGGAACATAAACTAAAAGAAACAAAGAGAGCTCTGAAAAAATGGATTAAAGAACCCTAAAAACCTCCTACCAACAACAGAAAGGAGACAGTTCAATTTTTATCAAAACTGCAAATGGATTTGGAAAGTAAGGAGATCTCTTCTCCAAATTTAGAAAAAGAAGAAGCTACCCAAATCAAATCATTCCATGCTTTCCACCAAGAAGAAGAGTTATGGAGGCTTAAGTCTCGTAGCTTGTGGCTAAAAGTTGGAGACCGAAACACCTCTTTCTTCCACAAGCAATATAGAGCTCGTCTATCCTGAAATCATATCTCTGAAATCACTTCTTCAGATGGGACTGTTCTAAAAGGTCAAGAACAACTAAAAGAGGCAGCAGAAGATCATTTCCAAAATCTTTAGAAAGAGGATGGGAATGGCAGTGACGAAGTCATCTCTGAATTTCTCTCTCACATTCCATCTTTGGTAAGAAAGGAGGACAACAGTGGTCTCTTGAAACCTTTCTCCGAGGAAGAAATTTGCAAAGTAATTTGGTCCATGGAGCCAGACAAGGCACCAGGACCTCGCGACTTCTCAATTCATTTTTATAGAATTTGCTGGGACATAATAAAAACTGATTTACTGAGAATGATTAAAGCTTTTCACCAAAAATCTAAAGTGGGAGGCAGTACTAATTCTACCTTTCTTACATTAATACCAAAAGAAGTGAATCTGAGCACTTTCGACAGGTTTAGGCCAATCTCACTTTGCAATGCATCATACAAAATCTTGACAAAATTGTTGGCAAACAAAATCAAGCCATTGCTTGGGAAACTCATTTCTCCTACCCAAGGTGGCTGTGTCAAAGGGAGACATATCCTGGACAATGTAATAGAGGTACAAGAAGTCATACACTCCAGTTATCTTCGGAAGGAGCAAGGTATGCTCTTAAAGATAAACATGGCAAACATATTCGATCGGGTAAATCTTTCTTTCATGTACAAAGTCCTCCTTTCCTTTGGTTTCAGCTCTAACTTTGTCAATTTGATTAAAGCTTGTACTGAAAATCCATGGATAGCTCCGTTAGTTAATGGCGGGCCAGAAAACTATTTCCAAGCCTCGAGGGGAATAAGGCAAGGTTGCCCTCTTTCCCCTTTCTTGTACATCTTGATGGCGGACTCGTTAAGTAGAAAACTGACAGCTGAAAAGAAAGCAGGGACAACTTTAGAAACCAGGCTGACGAAAGGGCTAGAGCCTCTCAACCATGCATTACTTGCAGATGACTCTCTTCTTTTGGGTGGAGCCTCCATCAAGATAGTCAAAGTTTACATTGGAATTCTCCATAAATTCTACAACATATCAGGAGCACTTATAAATAAAAGGAAAAGTGCAATATATGCATGGAATGTGGATCAACATGCAATCCAGAGAATAGCCCTCTCCTTAGGCTTCTTGGGTTTCGCTTCTTGGGATAAAATCAAATATGTCAGGCTACCAATACCCCTGGGCTCTAACAAATCTTCATTGTGGAAAGAGGTAATAAGCAAAATTAAGTTCAAGATTGCAGCTTGGGGAAGGCAATGGCTCACCAACGTTGGAAAACTCGTCCTTATTAAATCTGTTTTATCCTCCCTGTCAATTTATCAGGAGTCCTTTCTTCTGGCTCCAAAGAAGATCACAGATCAGATCTCCAAACTAATCAGGGATTTTCTATGGAGAGGAGGAAGAGGAAATCAAAGAAAATTTCATTTAGTGAACTGGGACACAGTAAAATGCCCCATCTTTGAAGGAGGCCTGCAGATAAGAGACCCAGGCCTTGCCAATTTGGCTCTTGGAGGCAAAATCCTTTGGACCCTCTTCTCAAACAGCGAACACCCTGTCAGTAAGGTTATAAAGAAAAAATATCTAAATGGCTCCACGCTAAGAAACATTCAAATAGATAACAACATCAAAGGGACAATGATATGGCAGCTCTATCGTCGTGGGATCAATTTCTTCCAAAAGCAATTGTATCGTATCCCTGGCAATTGAAAAAATACGATGTTGTGGCAAGACAATATAATGGGACAGTCGTCACTTGGCAATTATGCAACAATCAAAGAAATCAAGAATTGGTTCATACAACAAGGAATTCTCACCCTAGCAAACATATCAACATGGGATGACTCTGGAAACTGGAGAAACTGGGATATTCCTCGAGCTCCTGAGTAGCTGCACATTCAAAAGACACTCTTGGAAGAAGCTTTAACGGGCCTGACACTAGTACACTTGCATTCAACGAATAAATGGGGATGGGGAAAGATTGGAACCTACAAAGCAACGCATGGATATGCCTCCCTTCAAGCACATCAAGCTCCGAGCCACACTGCATCTTTGTGGAAACATGTCTGGGACCCTCTCGGTCTCCCCAAAATAAACTTCTTCCCCTGGGTTTTAATGCACGGGAAAGTGCTAACTAGCGAAAATCTGAGTAAAAGAGGAATTCACAGGCCACATTGGTGTTCCCTTTGCTATAAAGCCTAGGAAACCATGGAGCACGTGTTCGTGGATTTCTCATTTGCTTAAGATGTTTGGGACTGCATCCTTCAAGGCCTCAATGTCTCTACCCCATCACAAGTCATAGTAGTTACTCTTTTTAGCACTTGGAGAATGTGATATCCCCACATGACCCAAAGAAAGACAACATGGAACAGAATCTGGAAAGCATTACCTAAATGCATCTACTAGAAAATATGGCTCGCCAGAAACGATCAGATCTTCAACAACATTCTGAATTCCCCTTTGAAGGTGGCAGCAAAAGCAAAAGCACTACTCCTAGAGACTGTGGCTAATCACCCCTTTAAAAATGATAACTCGCTTCTCCTTGAAGAAAGGAAATGGCTGGGATCAATTATATTTCGAGACAGGATAAAGGACATCACTTGCCCCAGTAAAAATCTTGTTTGGAGATTACAAGAAACGAACACAGATTTTCAAGCTTGGTGGAGGAAACAAGGTAAAACAACAATCTTTTTTGATGGTGCCTCCAAAGGCAATCCAGGGACAACAGGAGCAGGTGGAGTGATCTACTCCCCGGATGGTATCCGAGAAGATAGCTTCAGCTGTGGTCTCAGACAGAGAACAAACAACCAGGCATAAATCCTTGGGCTATTAAAATCTTGTCTGATAGCACGTGAAAAAGGAAATAAGGAAATACAAGTCTTCGGGGACTTAGAAATTTTGGTAAAGATATTAAATTCGGAGGACCACTTCAGCAATCCGGCGCTTAACAAGGCACTTCAAAGACTGAGATACATGCTTAAATATTTCTCCTCCTTCCTTCTTTTCCATATTCTATGTGGCTCAAATAAGGAAGCAGACACAAAAGCAAACTTGGCATGCATCCTGCCATAAGGAGCTTTTAGCAAGAATGATGAAGAACCAACATGGATCCCGATCCCGTAATCTAGAATATATGTACACCTATGTAAGGAAAGGATAGCTACAACTAAAAGTACTTCTGAATATTGTAATGATGGTTGTTTTGGTTTTGGCCCAACCGGTTTTAAATAATTAATATAATTGTTATAGTTAAAAAAAAAGGTTTTTATTTGAAGGAGATTTATACCATTCATCTAATCCCCTAACACGATAATAAAATAAGTGTCTTCTCAGCATAGTACCAATTGTATCCATTATTAATCACCTTATGTCATGCACAACACTTCACCACCTCCCCTCTCTATGATGATTCAAGGCTTACACCACATAGGATTTAACTAGCTGAATCCTTTCCCATGGTTCCATTGTGGAATATCTTTGGGAGTGCATATGGCAAATGATTTTGATATCTGGCATTTGATTCAGAAAAATAGTTTGGTTGGGAACTCCATGTGGCTATTGAGTTCAACTCCGTTATTCTCTTGGTTTATTTTGTTTCCTCCATTTCTTTTGAAATAGACATGGATTTCAGGGAGCTATGAATTACTTGTGGCTCCTTCAATAACATGTAGTGACCATCAACGAGTTGTGGTTCAGGATAGGCGTGCTCTCAGACATATTAGAGGCATTGAATAATATTCCAGGAAAGGAAATGGACATGTCTTTGAGTATATTGTTGCACCTCAAGCAACATATAGACTCTATGGAAAAGAAGGTTTGTAGTATGGAAAAATGACTCGCAGTGGTGGCCCCTTAGCAACAAGAAATAGAGTCCCAAAATGATGGTGGCTCCAACACCTCCTCCTTGCCTCTAATAGGCATCCTGACAACCTTTTCAGACGTCCATGGTGGTTTGTGTTCATTCTAGGACTGGCTTTGGTTCTCTGCAATTACATGAAATATAGTCTAATTAGAAAATTTTGGTTTTTTGTTCTCTAGCATGTCCTAGTCCCTATTGTCATACATCATTTGTAATTTATATCCTATGTAATTTTTGGTATCTGGTCTCTAACTAGTTTGAATGCTTCTTTCATAGACCCACTCTACCTCATCTTTGTAAAATGTCATATGTGATTTATGTGAAGTGTAATCAATTATCTCTTAGAAATTTGAAATTGGTTTCATATTTTGGAAAAATTGTGATATCTATGTATTTGAAAAATATCTATATATTTGAAAAACGAGAAATTCTCTTTTGTTCGATCATAGAGATCTTTATAAATGTTTTGTTAAAATTCTTGTATACAAACTTCGTACATGGATTGTAATACAAAACAACCTTTATCGATTATAAAAAAATAAATAAGGTATAACTATGTATTACTAAAACATAATAATATTTATAAAAAAAAAACCAAATTCATAAAAATAATTTAATAAGCGTATTTAATATTTTTAGTAAGTAGTAGTATTTTTAATTAATATTTTGTTGGCAAATATCTAATCAAGATTGTATTCAACATTGATTTGATATTAATATCTGGTTATATTTTAATAAATATTAATTTTGTTATATAAAAATCAAAATAATTAATTAATAAATAACAAAAAATAGCTAGCATTTTTATTAATTGTTATTTATTATTTTAATATAGTGAAGATGGTTTATATTTAAATATCATTTAATAAAAACTAAATAATAAAAAAAACATATTGAAACTTTGTACCTTGGTGTCTTTATGTTGAAACCATCTTTAGAGAGCTTCTTCAAAAGTGTCTTTTTCCTTCCTAAGTGATGTGAAGTCTTGTTAATTCTTCAATTTCTTTCTAGGCTTGTTTTGAGTAAGGACATGAGATGGAGTTATTTTTTATATTTGTTTCACAAATAAAACATTTATTAGGTTATTTGAAGCTTTTTCATTTTTTTAGAGTATTTCAAGTGAGGGTTTATTGTTGAGGAGGTGCCACATGAAAATTTTTGTTTTAACAAAGCACTTAAATTTTTAGATATATTTTCACCATTAGAGTAGTAGATGCTCAACTCCTTCATATGCCTAGGCCTTGTATCTAGTCTTAATTTATAACCCCCGAAAGAATTCAAGGACCATACAAGTCCATCTTTTCCATCATTCAAATTAATACCACAATTCTTAAGATTAGCAATGCAAGCATTCTAAACATCTACAAATTCCTCCTTAACATCCAACCCTTTCCATAAGAACTATTATTATTACCAATTATTTGCATAAAAGCACTTTGCTATATGTCTTAGAATATGATATCCTTTAAACTTGAACTTCTAAATTTGCGTGTTTCAAATTTATACTGAATCCTTACTTCCATTATATCAAGTCCCACTTGAAACTTGCCCTCCTTTCATAATCTTCAATCAACCATTTGCCAA
Source organism: Pinus taeda (assembly GCA_000404065.3). Taxonomy (NCBI): domain Eukaryota; kingdom Viridiplantae; phylum Streptophyta; class Pinopsida; order Pinales; family Pinaceae; genus Pinus; species Pinus taeda. Next base: position 188,391 of record APFE030945787.1, on the reverse strand, counting down.
TCAAAAAGAATGTTGAAGTAATCTTTTTCCCTCTTTTTTTCCAAAAAAAAATCTCAATCAATCAATATTATAATTAATATAATATAAGTCATTATTTTATTTCCAAAAATTTTGTTTATTTTTATTTTTATTAAAAAATTTATACTATACTATAATAATTTTTAAAAAAAATTGAATTTGAACCAACTTACTTTAACTAAATATATAACGAGCAAAATAATTTATATTTACTAATTAATATTAAATATTATTGATTAAATTTAAATCACATTTTTTCCAATGGTACAAAACTTTCCAATATTATCTATTTTAATTTTTTAATTTTTTAATAGGGATAGAAAGGTACAAATTCTCTTACACTTTCTTCATAAATATACATGTGTTTTTCTTGCATTGAATTTGTATACTAAGGCAACAAATACTAAGTAGAAAGTATAAAGTAATGCCAACCCAAAATGTGGGAAATAATATAGGTGTCCTCAAATAAACCAAGTAATTTGTCGATCATCATGTGATGAATGTACCAAATTTGAAGGCTTGTATAGTGAGCCCACTTTAGGTGGTGAGACAGACTTGAGGGTGAGAGAATTAGTATGAGTGATGTGAGTCCAAAATAGGTGACCTCACATATGCCTCCTTTATAAAATTGACGTGTAATTTCGAAAGATGTGTGACCTATAACAAGTTGTTGATGAAGATAAGTGCGTAAGTGATTTTACATCCCTTTTAGTGGTAGCCATTCATCATGTAGTCAACGCACAAAATTTGTGGATTTGATTGGTTTATTT
>APFE030945787.1:138430-175871 GCA_000404065.3 Pinus taeda | reverse complement strand
AAAATGAAAGATAGTTTGTGGGGAGATTCATTATTGTCACTGAGACAAAGTCCAATGACATGTGAAGAAGATAAGTGAAACATTGAGAGTCAATGTGACAACTAAGAAGATAAATATAAATAAACTAAATTGAAATATTCATCCTTAACTTTATTGTAAAACTGCATATATTATAAGAATGAATACATTAAATAAAATGTGAAATAAACAAAACTTTATATAAAACCAATAAAGAATTTAGGAAAATGAATATATAGATTAGATAAAAATTAATAAATAAAATAATATGTTTAATAAAACATATAAATATATAAATAAAATAAAATATTGAAGAAAACAAAGTATTTATAAAAATTTAAAACATGAAATAAAAATTCAAATGTTTTAGAGTTTTAAAAATTTTACATTAAATTTAAATTTACAGTACCTTAAAGATAAAGTTTTTGGAACTAACATAAAGTGGTCGTCCTCTAGCTTAATAATGAAAATGTAATAACATTCAAAAAGAGACTCAAATGTATGTGTCTCTTTCTTTAATCGAAAGAACAATTAATTTTGATGAAATTCTTGTTTTCTTCATAAAACAAAAAATCCACTTCGATATTTTCTTCCTTAGTGAACCAACCCAAAATTAAACGAAAGTTTTCTCACATTACACATAATTTCTGTGTCAGCAATAAGTAAACACATAATTCTAATCCTCTTAATAATAAAATGATTTTATTGTAAAGCATCATTAATAAAGTAGGAGGTTGCGGTTAGTTAGAAAAAGAGAAACAAAGTGAAATATAAACTCTATATACAAAAAAAAAAACTACTTTTTCTCCTAACTAAAAATAATTAACATACATACATATTAAAAATAATTACACTTATAAGTTATAAAAATAACATATAATACACTTCTAGATTAAATATAAGTTATAAAGTCAGATAATAAAATCAATCATTCAACCTTACAAAATATAATTATATATTAAGAACGCATTATTTAAAAATTACAAATAACAAAGTCAAATTAAAATAATATTTTTAATACATTAATAATGGCTAACATCTTAACTATATTTTAATTTATATTTAAAAAAACATATTTTAAATATGCTTTTAAATTAAATACTCTTACATGAACTCATAAGTAATGTATAGGAGACAACTTCTCAATCAAATACAAGGTATGACTTCAGATACAAAATAATTATTCAGCTGTGCAAAAGGTATGGCTGCAAATTAAAAAGAACTATTTAAGAGTCCACATCACATGCACAAATTAATAGAATATTTTTGGTTTAATAAAATATTTTTGGTTTACACATACTTAGTGGTATCATGACAATATTTTAAATTTGATTTACCCATCTTTAAGTATGCATTTAGATTATAATTAGTGATAATTTAACAATGTTAATCTCCTTAGTAATATAATATTATATAGTATAATATTTTCAATAGAGCCAAACAAAAAAAACAATGTAACTTATATACAAAATTTATTTAGATGTCTACATTATGCCTACATTACAAACTCAGATCCATATATATTTGTATAATATTAAATTTCGTTAACTCCATATATTTATAAAATATTAACAACAACACTTTTTTATAATGAATATAATATTATATAAAAAAATATAATATTACATGATCCAAATATCTACATAATTACTCGAACATTAAATGTTGAAAATTCCTTCGACTGTACCATTATAATGAATTGGTGTACTAATATCATACTTTTACAATCCCAAAAATACTACAATTCAAAATACTAATCAGAACCTTATTGACTTCATACCGTTCCATGGATATCTCTTAATATACATTGTTTTTTTTATCTTTCCAAATAATAATTCTTATTTTTAATCCAGTAACAAACATTGGATACATGCAAACTTTTAAATAACCTTTAAAATTACGAATAAATCTAATAAATGTTTGTTAAAATACAAAAGAGTCCTACAACATTTTGGAACAATAATATGGTCTCCAACTAATCAAAAGTATCACTAAAGATTTCGAAGTAGTTGGTCCCGTTAGTGAAAACGCCATTTGTATTGTACTTTTTATGCGTTAGGTACGATATTTTAAAATAATGATTTTTTTAGTCATATAGTTATAAAATAATATTAAATAATATATATTTATTAATTAAAGGTTCTTTTTAGCCATATAGTTATTAAATAATATATATTTATTAATGGAGAGATATTATGCGAATTATTAAAAAAAAAATTAATTTTTATTATTTTCAAATTAATTTTTTCCTTGACAAATATACTGTAATTCTCATAAAATGGTCAAATCAATTTCTATAAACAATCAAAATTTGAAAATTATAGTTATTAAAAATTTAAAAATAATTTTTTATTTTCAAAAATATATTTTAATAAAAAATATCAATAAAACCTATAAGATTTTTAATTTTAATTAAAGTCAATGTTTGTTTGAACTGAAAACCAAAAACAATATAAAAATACAGGTAATTTTGTGGTATTTTATTATGCTTTAGGGAAGAAGTGGTAAAACTACACATGATTTCAATAAAATGCATGATTTTTTTTTTTATATCACGAGATAGTGTGTTGACATAATACTTTTAATTATAAATATATTTATACGGGTAGGATTATAATGGTTTATCTTTATTGCTATTATTATTTTTAAAATGTTTTAGTGTATTTTATGATTTTGTGGTGAATTCATAAGTGTGTAAGTTTTTTTTTTTAATAAGGAAAAATATCTTTTTTGTATTAAAGGAAAAAAGTATATATTGTTTTTGACAAAATAGAATTGAGAATATTATTAACTATGACAAAATTGTCCAGATTAATTGATAAATACAAAGTGTATTTTGCATAAAGGAGTGTTCAAAGTTTATATATCCAATCATAAAAATGTTAAAAAGTGATATAAAATATGCAAAAAATTGTTAACAACAATATTCAAGAAGTTATGGCAACAACAAATTACTAGAAAAATTTATCTATGTAGATGTCAAAATAGACAACAAACCCTATATGCCAAGAAATACAGATTTCATTCTGGAAGCTTGTTAGGATGATCACACTAAAGACAATTCTGATTAAGTGACAATAGATGATCTCTAGAGATGGATATACTCCCAATGCTTTAAATTTTATAGCCCTGTATTTCTTCAAAAATGAAGAAGCCTTCGTTTGTACTAAGGACCTTCTTAGAGAGAAAGTCAACATACTTGTTCCATTCTCTATGAATGTGTTGAAAATAAAGGAAATGAAGTTTATACTTCAGAGAGGATATTCAATCCTTCCAGTGACATTAAATTAATACTTGAAGATTATTGGTTCCTATGATCCAGTCAATAACTCATTTTGAGTCATTGTAAACTTGTAAGGAATCAATATTGATGAGAAAAGAAAAATATAGAAGAGCCCAACAGGTAGAGATCTCAGCCTTAGTATTGGAACCAGTACCTATATTCACCCAAATGTGGTGGGAGAAAGCCCCTAGAAGAAGAATGTGGGCACCCCCACCACATAGGCCATCTTGGGAGGCACCATAAAAAAATCCAACAAAGCAGGAAAGGTGACTCACCAGATAACATAATGGAAAGATAGACTTGAGCTTTAGAGGTCTCAAGAAGTCCTTGAAGAAACCAATAATCTGAGAAAGGATACGTTGAGGATTAATGGAAAGGTCCTTGAAGATATGTTTGTTTATCACCTTCCAGATACCCCAGGCAATAAAAATGGCTAAATTTGTAAATTCCCATCTTGAGGTCCCACCATTGAAGATAGTAAACAAAAGATGATAAAGGGTTGGAATCCAGAATATTGAGATATGTTAAAACATCAATCCGTAAAGATCTACATAATACAGACTGTAAGAAGAGGTGATCAATTGAATTAGGCCCATTCAAGCATAGACAACAAAAATTTGGGCCAATGAAACCCCTACACAATAAATTATCCCAAATGAGGATGATGTTTTCTAAAATGAGCCAAGCTAAGCATTTGGGTTTTCTAGGTAAGGGCCAATGCAAAATCTTTTTGTGCCATCACACATCCCTGGGACCTAGAGAGGAAGCAATGATGGATTTGTAGGCCTGATGAGAGGAAGCAATGCCTGGATTTGAAGCCTCTAGAGCAAGGGAAGAAGCTTGATGGGGATCCAATGATAAGCATTGAGAAGTTTGCAGATTTTACACAACCCATGATTCAATTTGTAACCTTTAGGTCAATACCAATATAGAGGCGTAAGAGCCTAAGAAAATCCCAATTAACTTGGTCATATGTTTTAATAAAATCCATTTTAAGAATCATAGCATTGAGATTTTTAGTATTAATGGAATGTGATGCTTCTTGTGCTACTCCAATGGCATCATGAATCAAGCGACTAGGAAGAAAACCAAACTATTCAGGAGAGAGTGAGTCCAAGAGTTTGCATTTAAGTATATTGGAAAGGAGCTTGTAAATAATCTTATCAATCATATTACATAAGGATATTGGTTGGAAATCATTGAAGGAAAGAGGTTTTGAACATTGGATATCTCTAAGTTTAATCATTCCCTTTCAAGTTTACTCTAAGGGGAAGTGTTCAAAGGTACCATCAAGGATGATCCAAGATTGAAATTTACCCATTTTAACAACCAAAGAATTAGCGATCAACAAATGCTCTAGTCATTTAGCTATCCCATGTTCCCCTGACTTCCCATTCCTCCAAGTAGCAGCAAGAGGGATGGGGAACACATCAATGAGATTTGAATCTTGAGTAAGCTAAGATATGATAGTAGTAAAGAGATCAGGCTAGGCATTTTCTCCCCAAACCTCACTGTTTGAAATGGTGAAATTTAAATCCCCAACTATAATGAGGGAGCGTTCCTGAAGCAAACGACTATGATGAAGTTGGCTCCAAAAAAAATCTCTATTCTCATAAGGCCTATAACTATTAAATTGGATAACAAGACATATAAGTCCTCTGAAATAACCTTCTAGAATGATGTCAATCGTTGAGTAGAAGGTTTGAGGGTTGCATCTCATGGATTCCACAATACCGAGAGGCACCCAGAGCACCCTATGGCATCAACATAATAGATATGTCATTCAGGACAAGTTTGAAGAAGAAATTCCCTAGCCTTATCCCTAGGGACCACAATTTCCTGAATAAAAATAACAGAGGGATGGTGTAGTCCAACCAATCTACAAAGATCTCTTTCTTTAGGAGGGCCTCCCAGTCCATGAATGTTTAAAGACATGATGATCATGGTGAACCATTATAAGAGGGTTATTCTACTCTAAGCTCCCTTGGGGAAATAGAAATATTGGATATCTCCTTAAAGAGACCACCCTAAATAGTTCCCTCATGAGCTTTCTTTTTTTTCTTTCTAATGGCGACATTTTTGAAGGAAGAGGATGGCTTTGTGTAGGGATGAACACTAGGAAGAGAGGAACAAAAGATAGGGATAGGGTAAATAAGGAGAGATTCCTTTTAGGAATAGTTTAGGGGGTGAGAGATAAATCCAAAAAAAAAATCTGTTTTAGGATTTGAACCCTTTTGAGGGATAGATGAAGGAAGAGACCAATCCATCTAGTTAGGGTTTCTTACAAAGGTGAGATCAAGGTTTGTAAGAAAACCAGAATTGAATAGAAGTCCGAGGGGAAATAGAGGACCAAAGGATAAGGTTAATGCAAGAGGAAGGGCATGATGTATGATTTAGAAGGAGGGAAAAGGAGCTACTTAAAGGAAGGAAATTCTCAAGATATGCATAAAAATGGACAAAATCCTTAGAAATAGAAGAAACGTATTTAATGGATGTATAGAAATTAAAAACATTTTTTTCTAGCAAAAGTATATCTTCAGTGAAAAGTGACTAGATGATATTACCTGAAAGTGTATAAGATAACAAAGGAGAAACCCCAGTTCTTTGGAGAGCAAAGGCATTACTAGCAGTACCATCCTACGAGGAGTCTTTCAAATCCTCCAAAGCATCAGAGGCCCCTTGACTACCAGGAAAAGAGAGACAAACCTCCACCTCTGAGCCCATATGAAAGAGAGTGTTGTCTTCAGGAGCTGGCACCCCAATAGAAGAAGAGGCCCTTTTTCATAGCCTTGTTATATAAAATCATAACAGAATAGCCTCCATGTGCAACCCTTTTGTCGAAAGCCTCAGAAACTGATAATAAAGAAAGGGGTTTCCTTAAGGAGACTACTTGTGTCCAACCAGTAACCCAAGGATTTAGGATGCAACTAGGTAGAGAAGGATTACGTCATGACAATTCAAAATCCTTGCCATACTAACTAGGTTTTGAGAGCTCAGCCTCAGCAAATGAGTCATGAGTCGCTTTGATATGACTCGACTTATGGCAAAAAGCACATTTGAAAGGGATTTTTCAAAAGTCCAATCTCTAGTTGAAGGTCAAGCCCTCGTTGGGAAATCTCTAATTCATCTAGAAGACCTTGGGAGATGTCCATCTCCTCCAAAAACCACAAGACTCTTTTATCGTAGACAACCAACGACATGTCATTGAAGAAGATAAACTTGCTTATGTTGTTGGATATCATCATGACTATCTGGCAAGTCCAGAGTTCTAGGGCAAAGCCAATCAACTTGACCCATAAATATTGGGTTTTGGGTTTCTCTGAGAGTAGATTAAAACCCACATGCCACCTTTATAACCATAGATAACCGTAACTAATGACCCATGCTTTCTATTGAATCAAGTGTATATCACCTTCATCCAAGAAATGAAAATGGAGCCAATTTTTCATTAGAAGACTAATATTTCAAAGTATATCCAAGCAATGGTTTCTAGTGAATGGAAACTCAGATTTGTACATATGAATTGCTGAGAGAGATATAAAAAAATTCCCATTATAGTGCATAATGTGAGACTAGCAACCCCGCTTAAGTTTATATCACCATCTAGATTGAGAGACAGCTTCTCCTCTTTATCTCAGATATCTTTAGGGGCCCTTTTAGGTCCCGCCTAGGAAACTTGAGGTTGAGTGTGGCAGAAAGGGGAAAACCTCGATAGTTGTGACCCTTGCCACCAGATGTCATCTCCCGGTTGCACTTAGCCACACCAAGAAGTTGTTTTGATACACTTGACTCCATAACTATAGAAAGAGCTTGGAAAAAAATAGGGGCATGGGTAGCAGAGAACGAAAAAAGTAAACCCCCATAAAAAAATCGCCAAGACAAAGAAAAAGACAAAGACTATTGAGCTAGAGAAGAACCCCAAAAATCTAAAGAAGGGCAGACGCATGAAGAGGTACCTTGTTAGACTGAGAGAAAAAAGGAAAAATGTTGACTTCGGGCCTAATAAACAAGAAAAATGAGAGAGAGAAATATTTAGCACCCCCAAGTAACCCACATCCCACTGATCCTGTTGAAAATAACAACAAGAAATGATAAAAATAGAATCCAGAAATTCCAATTTTAATTTGTTCTTGAATTAAAATCGAATTTAGTCTCACCAACTGCTTGGAAATAATTAATTAATTCATTATGGATTAATTAGTTAGAGAAATTCAATTTAGAAGTCTTTCTGCAGTCATGCAACAATTATCCCTTAATTAAGGAGATAATATTGAGTTATATTTGAGTTGTAATTAGTTAACTCAGTTTACTGAGATAAATCCAGTTAAATTAGTTCCAAACTAGTTGAGTAACTAATTGTGATTCATCAGTCAGTTGATGCATGCATGCACTCAACCAGTGTACTCCAAAAAACTAAAGATTCCTTCATCAGAAACTCATGCATGTCTATTCTGAGAAAGACCCAGTTGAGCTAAATGTCAAGGACAATGTACTATCAGTTGCATGTGTTTTCCTATAAAGGAAACTCATGCATGCAGTTAAGAAAAAGGATTGCTTGGAGGATTGCACAGTTCTGACAGTGCATTAGAGCAATGTTCCACTTGGTGAGGTGAGAATCATCCACTAGGAACAACACAAGGAAATATGAGCTTGGAGGGTAAAGGAGAAGGCTTGTGAGAAGCTTTGATTGCCTGTGAGCATCTAGGAGGATTGTATTGAGAGCTAGGTAGCTGTGAGAGCTAAGGCTTTGTATAATTCTAATGTATTTCCACCTTGTATGATAATACAGATAGTGGGGTTTTTAGCTGAGGCTTTCCCCAAAATATTTTCATGTGTATTGTGCATTGATTCTTATTCTTCTAGTTATATGTGTTCAGCTCGATCTTGCTCAATATTTAAGCTTCTGCACATTGATAGTAGAAGTAGGTTATAGTATTTTGCTTTGGTATATTGCATTATCGGGTTAACCAACAATCAAATTTTCTACATAGGTCTCAGAGTGAGATTTGTAGAGAATTTGCAGATTCAACATGGTATCAGAGCCAAGTTTATCGGAGCTGTGAACAGTATATGTAGAAGAGAATTCAAAGTTTGAAGTTTGGGGTTGCAGGTGAAAATCGAATTCTTATCATACTTCAAGGTTGGCCAATGGCGTTCTATGGCTTGAGGCTCGAGTATGCCTTGGAAGGTAGCTCAAATTACATAGCATGGAAAGATCGCATGGAGGTTGTATTAGAAGACAATGGCTTGAAGGATTTCATTGATCAAGAAATCCCAAAGCCAGCTTCAACTAATGCACAAGAGTTGGCGAAGTGGAAGAAGTGTGTGGCGAAGGCGAGACAGATCATCCTTGAGGGAGTTCGAGACCATATTGTCTCAAGTCTCCATGGGAAGGATACTCCATTTCAATGTGGAAGACATTGAAGGACCTCAACCAGAATAGAAGTGACCAGAGGAAATTGGCGCTCAAGGATAAGATTCAAAGAATCAAGACGGAGAAGGGCGATAGTATTTCCACATATCTGAACAAGCTCACCACCTGTAGAGATGAGCTTGGTAGTGTGGGAATAACTATTGTCGATGATGATATGGTGAGCCTTGCTCTCCTTGGCCTTCCAAAGAGCTGGAATAGCTACCAAGACTCTGTGAGTGGAAGGGAAAAATTGCCGGATTGGGAACGATTGTGGTCGGATCTGATGTATGAGGAGATCAGGAGGAGCACTCGAGATGATTCTTCATCCAAGGATGATGATGAAGAAAATCTGGCCTTAGCGAGTAAGGCAAGGAAAGGGAAGGGGAAGGATTCCCATTCCAAATCAAATTCTTCTCATGGAGGGAACAATGGTAACAAGTCTAAAGTGAGATGTTTTAATTGTCATGAGATGGGATATTATGCGACTAATTTCCCATCTAAGAAGTCCAAGAAGGGATCCTAAGAAGGATCAGAAGGTGAGGCATTAGCGTCTCAGTTTGAAATGGACTTTACCCTCATCGCATGGATGGTGTCATCGATGATGGGTTGTGTTTGGTATCTTGACAGTGGAGCCTCATTCCACATGACCAACGATAAAATTTTATTCAGTACCTTGGAGGAGAAAGACCTCAAGATGCACATAGATATGGGTGATGATGAAAGGTATAGTGTTTCAAGAGTGGGCACAATTGCTTTTCAGAGGGAGCATGGAGCTCCTATCACCTTGATAGATGTGAAGTATGTGCATGGATTGAAGAAGAACTTGGTATCGGTCGCGATGTTGGAGGACACAGGCTACGATGTTGTCTTTAGTAAAGGAAAGGGTTTCCTTAGACACATCACCACGAGATAGGTGAAACAGATCGGTTCACGAGTTAAGAACCTGTATGCTCCTCAGGTTCAAGATGCATGCAAAGCCTTGAGGAGTAAGGCAAATGTTAGAGACTTGGTGGTTGAGAGGGAGAGTAAATTACCTCTCAACATGCAGCCCCAAAAGAAGTCTTAGACAATTGTGGGGGAGCCATAATTGGAGAAGCAGAGAGGAGACCGAGTGAAGAGATCCACTAATGCGGATACCTCAATTAAGGGGGAATTTCGATCCAAGTGGGAAGAAGGATCACACGCATCCATACCTCCAGGTGTGAGGTGGGGCGATGTGAATTGATAGTCCCATGAAGGCTGAAATTGAGCAGGGTCCATTGAGAGGTTTTATCTCATGGATTGTATCTTGCTATGGGAGCCCAAAGTACATAGTAGTAGGAGGAATCAGTGGAACTGATGCAGTCAGAGATCAAAGTGACAGAGGCTAGAGAAATTAGATACTGAAGAGCACAGGGAAGGATTGACAACAATGCTGAAAGGCAAAGTCAGTAGAAGTGCAAAGTTTTCAGTTGACAGAGGCAATAGAAGTCAAAGACTTTGATGACAGATGCATCATACTAATTCAAGTTGGATGTTTTTTTTTTTTTTTCTCTGGAGTTGTTGGAGCAACAACACTAGAGAGAAGTGTTGTTCCAAAGGTTCACAATCGGGATCAAGTTGAATTCCTTTCTTGTTGAGAGGGAGTGTTGAAAATAGAAACAAGAAATGATAAAAATAGAAACCAGAAATTCCAATTTTAATTTGTCCTTGAATTAAAATTGTGAATTAAAATCGAATTTAGTCTCACCAGCTTCTTGGAAATAATTAATTAATTCATTATGGATTAATTAGTTAGAGAAATTCAAGTTAGAAGTCTTTCTGCAGTCATGCAACAGTTATCCCTTAATTAAGGAGATAAGATTGAGTTATATTTGAGTTTTAATTAGTTAGCTCAGTTTACTGAGTTAAGTCCAATTAAATAGTTCCAAACTGGTTGAGGAACTAATTGTGAGTTATCAGTCAGTTGATGCATGCATGCACTCAACCAGTGTACTCCAAATAATTGAAGATTCCCTCACCAGAAACTCATGGATGCCTATTCTGAGAAAGACCTAGTTGAGCTAAACAATGTACTATCAGTTGCATGTGTTTTCCTATAAAGGAAACACATGCATGCAGTCAAGAAAAAGGATTCCTTGGAGGATTGTGCAGTTCTGATAGTGTGTTGGAGTAGTGTTCCACTTGGTGAGGTGAGAATCATCCACTAGGAACAACGCAAGGAAATAAGAGCTTTGAGGGCAGAGGAGAAGGCTTGTGAGAAACTTTGATTACCTGTGAGCATCCAGGAGGATTGTACTAAGAGCTAGTTAGCTGTGTGAGCTAAGGCTTTGTATAATTCTAATGTATTTCCACCTTGTATGATAATACAATTAGTGGGATTTTTAGCTGAGGCTTTTCCCAAAGTATTTTCATGTGTATTATGCATTAATTCTTCTTCTTTTGGTTATATATGTTCAACTTGATCTTTCTCAATCTTTAAGCTTTTGCAAATTGATAGTAGAAGTAGGTTATAGTATTTTTCTTTGGTATATTGCATTATCGGGTTAACCTACAGTCATATTTTCTACATAGGTCTCAGAGTGAGATTTGTAGAGACTATTCAGAATTTCTACAGATCCTTCGCACAAGCACTTGCTTCCAAGATGGGCTGGATTATCCTCACCTCTCATAGCCTCTGGACTGATGTTATCTATTATAAATATATCTGGCCCCATCAACTTATGGATTGGATATGTTTTCCCACTTGGCAGCAATCTGGGATAGCCATGGTCTGGTGAGCGATCCTACACACTATACCTATTATTAGAAATGGACTAGCATGGTCAATCAATGAAGGCTCATCCGTTTGCATTGGCTTAGACCCTTGGTTGGGTTGTGGGAATATGTTTCAATTACCTCTGGACCTTATTCACTTTCTCAATTACAGGAACATTAATGTGTTTGCTCATGTTGCCAATCTAGAGAATAGCACTATCTTTACTCAAGCATGGTTATCAGCGAAGAAATTAGGCATCCCCACGCATTGGCAGCATGACTGGGAAGGTTATATCGCTGCCCTGACTGAATTTCACATCTGTATCAAAGAGGGGGTTGATGAGCTCATTTGGATCCCTGCAGAACATGGCACATACTCCTCGAAGCCAGGCTATCCCATTATTCAATTTGTGCACAGAGCGCTTGTCCTTTTGGACTGGTGGGGAAAGATATGCAAACTCAAAGCGCCTATGAGAATGAAGCTCTTCATGTGGAATGTTATTCGAAGCAAGACTCATACTGGAAAGAACTTAATGCATCAATCATTCCTTGGCCCTACCTGGTGCGTGCTATGTCAGCACGAAGAGGAAACAAATGACCACCTATTCCTATCTTGTTCGATGGTAAATCATATTTGGAATCAAGTCCTTATTGATCTATCTCTCATTATCAGATGTCATGGACAATCTGTAACAGATGCTTGGGATCTTTGGCGAGCTGCAAATAGAAATACAAAAGTACATTGTCTACCCCTTCTTATATGCTGGTCCATTTGGTTGACAAGGAATGGGATCATTTTCAAAGACAAAATGGCTTGATGGTCATCCACTATTGCAAAAATCATTGTTGCATATCATGAAATATCTAAAGACGATCATACACCTGTGGGTCGGTTGTCTTACCTAAAACCATTGATCGTTCTATTTCCTGGGCCTATTTTGATGCCGCATCACAAGTACAGGGATGTGGTGGGCGAATCTTACTTCATATAACTGAAAACCACCATTTCAAAATACAAATGGGGTTAGGATTGGGAAAAAAACAACTTTGCAGAATTGCTCTCCCTCATACATCTTCTACACTTTGCATTGGCACATGCATGTAATCATATTCAGATTTTCAGTGACTTGAAAATCATCATCAATTGGTTCAATACCATTTCTACATGTCATGTGCACTCTCTCAGGAACACACTGGATGAAATGATGATCTTAAAAGCACAAGTTAATACCATTTCATGTCATCATATTTACATGGAACGTAACTCGGCTACTGACAAACTTTCCAAGGAGGCCTCGACACATCCCAGAGACATGTGGTTAATACAACAATAGCTTGGAGAGGATCAATACCAGTACTATCACCAATCCTATATTGATAGGGCATATCCGAGGGCAGTTAAGCCCTAAATTATCTTGCAATTTTCAACAGTGTTTATAACAAATACTTGTTTATTTATTGTATATATTTTATCTTGCTTTTAGACTTATCAACATACCTTGCGTGGTAAATTATGTACAAAACTATACATTTTGCATGGCTACGACCATCAGTGTTTTGATATTTACTTGATGGCTACAACCAACACACTGCATATGCCATAGGCATCTATTACATGTAATTTTTCAAATTAATGAAAACTTATGATTTTTCCTCGAGGAAAAAAAAAACCCACATCCCACTGAAGCATCCCCACAACATCAAAAAATCAACAAGATAGTAGAAAAAAATAAGGAGAGACGAGTTTTCTGGCAAAATCCACCACCCCATAGAAGTTGGAACAACTAGAATCCCCATGCTAGAGCATTGTATCCTCACCCCATATAATTTTGTAGGTTATATGTATATTTATTATGTTGAAGGTATATTTAAAGCATGGAAACCATTTAGATGTTACGTGTATAAAGTCTATTCATCAAATGTTTTTATGCATTTTTAATAAAACCTATGAGTTATACTCGACATTTGTTATGTCAAATGTATAAATATTAGTAAAACAAAAAAAAGCATTATAATTTTTAAGCATTGAAATGTTTTATAAGTTAAGAGATCTCTAATTATTAGTCTCTACCTCGCTAGGGACTATAGCATTCGCCGGTCAAAGTGCATTGACTTTGCATTATTTTGCTATCTTTTTGCAATTTTAACCAAAGTTTCGCGAAAATGTTGAATATTCCTATTTTCCATAAATTCAAAAAAAAAATTATAATTTTCTGGAAATCTTATTTCTAACTTTCGATTGCCTTAGTGACCTCTAATGGGACATAATTCCCCCGGTTGAGAGCATTTTATTTTTGGTATTTGTTAGTGCCTCACAATTCATTTACTAATTTTATAAGTGGTCATTATGTCGGTGAGTGCTCAAACACTAACACTGACACTGACACTATTATGGTACTTATTTTCCCAATGATGCAAAACTAATGTGATTGCATGTCATTTATGTAGGCGAGGGGGGGGGGGGGGTTGGTAAGAAAATATCTAATTAATATTTCCTTGTGTAGAGATAATCATTACTTTTACAAATTGCCACATCGTATATTGTATTGGTAATGAAATTATTGAAACTATAACTTTAACATTTTATTAAATTAATGAAATTAATCATATTTTTACTAGTTAAACTTGTTGCTACTTTGGGTTTCATGAATAGGCATGGTAATACAATGTAAAAAGTGTTGAACCAAAACATTTAACAACTCTAATATAAAAAAAAAAAAAACAAATAATCCAAAAACCTTGTTGTTTCTCTCATTATTTTTTCATGTGGATCGTCGTCATCTCTTTAATCAATTCTATTCCAATATATTAAATTATTAATTGAAAGTGGACATTGAAAATCATGACATCGCTCACTATAAAATTTCAAAAAATATAAAGTTGAGTATAACAAATATTTAGGCATGTAAAGCAATGTGTGAAGCTTTACTTGTGCGGAGCTTTTCGCACAGTGAAAGCTCTGCAAAAGTCTAGTAAATATTTTAAGGTTTACTTCTTAGCATAGCTTGGAGAGCTATGTCAGTTATCACTATTAATTTACAAATTTCCACACTGGGAATGGCATTATTGAAACTATAACTATAACTCTTTATTAAATTCACGAAATTAATCATAATTTTACCAGTTAAACTTGTTGCTACTTTAAGTTCCATGAATAGGCATGGTAATACAATGTAAAAAGTGTCGAACCAAAACATTTAATGATTCCAATAATATAAAAAAACCAATAATCCAGAAACCTCGCCATTTCTCTCGTTATTTGTTCATGTGGATCTTCATCATCTCATAAATCAATTCTATTCCAATATATTAAATTATTAATTGAGCATGGACATTCAAAATCATGACATCACTTGCTATACAATTTCAGAAATTAGAAGGTTGAGCATAACAATGAAATCTTAAAAGTGGAAAGGTGGTTGAGCATAACGATGACAATTTTTTTTATATTAGTAAATTAAGTTATTTTGCATAATATGGGGCTCATTTATTTCAAAGCATGTAAAATTAAGCATTTAGGAACACATGGCATTGATTTTTTTTTAAAGGAAGACATGTTAGCTTAAACATTCATTAACACCTGGTGTTTAAAGTTTTTAAACAGTTTGCGGAGCTTTGCATGTAAAGCAGTGTGAATGAAAGCTCTGCACAAGTCTAGTAAATATTTTAAAAGTTTATTTCTTAGTGTGGGCTAGGGAGCTAAGTAAGAGACGACTATTACTTTTACAAATTTCCACACTGGTAAGGACATTATTAAAATTATAGCTTTAAAGTTTTATTAAATTTATGAAATATAATCATATTTTTACCAGTTAATAATTTATTTTAAAGCATGTAAAATTAAGCATTTAGGAGTTGTTAGCTCTGTGATACAACGCTGATTTCTTAAGGTCAGAGATAAGCTTGGTCCGTGGTTTGAGTCTGAAAGAAGGCTTACAATTGGTTATTCTTCCTTTTTCTTCTACCCTGTTCATTCTCTTCCATCACCATTTTTCCCCATTTACCCTCTAAATTTGACAAAATAGCCCCTTTTGCTGTAAGCCCCGAGCGCAAAGGCCTAAACCCACCATAGAACCTCACCCATATAACCCCGCATGCTCATAAACCCCTTTCTTAATCCCAGCCATTGATCTAGCCCTACCGATCCAACGACTCTCATTGCGCCCGATATAATAACCTACTCAATCAAATCCTCACTATCAGATCATCTCCGCCGAGATCTGACAGCCTTCGCACTTATCGCGCCAGCAAAGTGATTGAACGTTAGTGCGCGATGAGAGCGTTTTTTCTCTCTCATCTGCCGCTATGTGTCAATCACTAGGTGGCATCACTCGGCCTTGTCCTTTTACCGCTTTATGCCAAAAGACGATGCGATCAATACCATTACCGCTCAACCAAACTGCTCTCGCCCATTAATGCCCGTGCATATCCAAAGCCCAATCACCGTCCGATCTGCCTGTCGAAGATCTGATGGCCCAAATTCAACCCGCTCCCACCTCGGTCGATATCCTCCGCCGTCCATTTCCCCGATCCGACAGCCATCCCTTTCGCTCATCCATATCGTCCACTCGCCATGCATTCCACGTCCTCTGACCACTCCACTTGCCCGAAGGAGGAAGGTGACCAGCTTGCCAGTACCAGTCACTGACAGGCCCCAACAACCATGTTTAACAGACAGTATGGCCAAGGGAGAAAAAGACAGAGCATGACCCTGTAACTGCATTTATCAGTTATGGAGCTCCACTGGTATGAGCACTCCAATTGCCTAAGAGGACAGCACAACGCCTGAGCATATCAGATTCATCCACTGAAGCAAGAAAACATGATCAGAGACTCCATTAGGCAGTTAAATGCAGTTGGTGGTCAATTATGACCCCTGCATACCTAATCAGTCCAAGTGCCCTTGTAATGTAAACTATAAAGACCCAGAAACAAGATGTAATCAGGGTTGATGGTTGGTGGTTGATCTTTTGATGTAAGGTTCAACTTCTGGAGACTGTAGATATTTTGTCACTTGTAGCGTCTCGTCTTCATTTTCAGCTAATACAAGTCTCTTTTGCTGTTAACTACTCACTTTCCATTTTTCTCTGTTCTAAACTTGTCCCTGATATGTTGTGTTCTTGATCTTCTGAGGTTTAGCACTAGATAGCTGTCATCCTATCTCTGTGTTAGAATGTTGAATGTATAATTGAATAGGTCACTCAGGTTTCTTTCTATCTGATGTAAGAGAGCTGTCATCCTATCTATGCATTAGTAGAATAGATTTGCAGGTTTCTTTACTAGTTGCAGCCTGCCATCACATGGTCTTGTGTATCTGCTGGTGTGATTAGTATTCTCCATTTTCACCTAATATTTAAACTGTGAGCGTTTGGTGGTCTAAAGCCTTGTAGTCTGGGGGTTTTCACACATGTTTTGAGTGAAATAAAATAGAAGTGGTTATTTGGCTTGAACAAGCATCAGTCCTTCCATTAAACCCACAACAATAAGTTGAATTTATATGTTACCAGGCATCTCCGAGCTACAACCTAGGAGAGTTTCTTGGAATCCTAACATAATTGGCGCCGTTGCCGGGGAGAGGAGATTGAAGCTCAACTTCCCTGGGAGAACGACACAGATCCAACTTTGATGATAGACAAAGTCTGGACACATTATTGATTGTAATCATCTATCCGGCAACTCTACTAGAGGACCAACCTTTTTGCGACTCCACATCGCAGTTCTATCTTAGTTTGTGAGGCATACTCAGAAAAATCCATAGAAATCACCAGTTGAATCAGTGCCTGACCTTGAGAAGATTGTCAAGCAAAGAAAAACATCACAGAAAGAAGCATCAGGATCAGGTAAGCCTAAACAATCTTATATATCTCTGCAAGAAAGACTTGTAGCTGAGCATGTACATGTTGAAAATATAGAGCCTGGTATTATCAGTGAGGAAATATTTCCAGAGATTCATAAAGCTCCTTGTTCAATAAGTTCCCCTTTGGACCCCAGTCTAAAGAAAACCTCCCTTCTAGTCCATCAGTTTCCTTCAACCCTGTCATTCATTTCTCAGCCTTTTGTCATCCAAACGACTAGTACCCTTCCATCTATCCCAGTCATGGTAGGCCAAAAAGCAATCACAACTGCTAGGTATGGACCCTTGGTCCTGCCTGTTCCTTTGAATGCCATGCCTGTAGGAGAGTATCAGAAATATATCCCTAAGTTCACTGGTACAGAGGGAGTAACAGCTAAAGAACACCTTGAGTCTTTTTATAGCTATGATGATAACCTAGATATCAGTGAGGATGATGTGTGGACGAGGGTATTTTTCCAAAGCCTTGATGGAGAGGCTAGAAAGTGGTTCAGAGCGCTAACCCCTAGGTCTATAGCAAACATTGAAGCATTAGATGATGTGTTTTTAAAGCATTGGGGAGATAAGAAAGACCTGCTATATTACCATACCGAGTTTGGCAACCTCAAGAGGGAAAATGGGGAGTCATTGTTTGATTTTAATAAAAGATTCAATCGTATGTATAGCAAGATACTAGCTGAAGTAAAGCCTACCCCCACCTCTACCAAACTCACCTATGCCAATGCTTTTGATTCTGATTTTTGCTTGCTATTAAGAGAAAGAAGATGTGCCACTCTAGCTGAAATGCAAGATGTAGCCCTGGAGGTGGAATCCAATATCATGGCCGCAGAGAAACTCAAAGGCCATGCTGATAGAAGGAGGTAGAGAGGTGAGGCTTCTTCTTCCTCTGCTTCATCTTCAGAACCCAAATTAGATAAAATGAGTAAAATGATAGAATCATTGGCTGCTGAAATATCCAAACTGAAGGTTGAGCAGAGTTCTGGGAAAGCAAGGCTCCCAAACACATTTGCTCCTAGAAATCCTAATCCATTCAGAAGAGAAAATGATCAATTGCAGATCATTCAGAGGGGCAAAGAAGCCAGTGAAGAATAAAAGGTTAAGACTCCCTTCCAGAACGTAGTCATGGAAGAGGAACAGTTTGATGAAGAGGATGAGATTCATTGCATGGAAGACAAGGGCAGTGTTGCCTTTTTGACACTGGCTGCATATGAGGAATCATTACTTAAGGACCAGACCAGCTAGGAGTGGGACAGAGAAGCTGTTCTACAGACTAAAGACCAACAAAGATACAACCTGAGGTCAAGAACGAGCAATGTCAAAGAGAATCTTGCCCAAAGAGTTGTTGTCCCCACAAAGCAGCAGGTTAGCAAACAAAAGAGACCAGCAGCTGATCCAGTCATCCTGAAAGCACCAACTCAAGAGGTAAGAGATCCTAACAAGTCCCCTTCCCCTTTCAGTTTTGAATTAGAAGTCCAGAAGTTGAAAATATCTATACCTCTGATAGAACTAGTAAAGAGTGAGGTCATTATAAAGCCCATTCTTGATGCCCTTGAGCTGAAAGCCACACAAACCTCCACTGACTATGTAAATTTACAAGATGATAAACCTGCAGTTGTGCTTGGCCTAATGACTGAACTTGTTGATGATAATTCTCCATCATTTTATGTCTCCCTGACCATTCATGAAAAAATCTTCCATAATTGTCTGCTGGACACTGGCGCCAGCCATAATCTGATGCCCAAAGTTGTCATGGAAGAATTAGGCCTTGATATTACCTGACCTTATCATGACCTATTCTCCTTTGATTCAATGAAGGTGAAATGTCTGGGGTTGATCAAAGATTTGGTTATCACCCTAACTCAGCTGCCCATGAAAAGCATGATGATGGATATCGTGATAGCAGATGTTCCCCCTAAGTTTGGCATGCTGTTGTCCAGAGGGTGGATTAAGAGATTGGGTGGGACAATACAAAATGACTTATCTTATGCCACTGTCCTAGTTTTTGGAGGAGAAAGCAGAAGACTGTACAGAGCAGCCCAGCTGGCCTATATCATCAGTGATGAGAAGAATCCCACTAATCATCCCATTTATACTATGGACACTGACTTTGGGGCATGTATTCTCCAAATTGAAGAATTTTAGAGGGCCTCGATACAGATCAAGAAACCAGTAGGCCAGGCCATGAAAGAGGAAGGAACACAAGCTTGGGATATGTTTTTTTATGGAGCATGTTCAAAGGAAACTGCAGGAGCAGGAATGGTTCTGGTGTCTCCAAAACAAGAAAGCACACATCTGTCTTTCAAGCTGACTTTTCAGGTCACCAACAATATAGTAGAGTACGAGGCTCTGATATTGGGCTTAAACACTGCCAAAAACAGAGGAATTAGAGACATAAAGGTGTTTGGAGATGTTGATCTCATCATTCAGAAAGTGAACAAAACATTCCAAGCAAGCCACCCAAGGCTAAAAGCATACAGAGATGAGGTATGGAGACTCAAAGATTCTTTTGATAGTTTTTGTATCTCGTATATCCCTAGACTCAAGAATCATTTTGTTGATTCCCTTGTTGTGTTTGCTAGCATGTTCATCCCTCCCATGCCCCCTAGATTGGTTTATGAAATCCAGATAAAATATAGACCATCCTTGCCTGATAATGTCCAACATTGGAAATTCTTTGAGGATGATGATGAAGTAGATAAGTTTCTGCAAGTCATTGATGAATTCTCTGA
This sequence comes from Pinus taeda, assembly GCA_000404065.3. Lineage (NCBI taxonomy): Eukaryota > Viridiplantae > Streptophyta > Pinopsida > Pinales > Pinaceae > Pinus > Pinus taeda. The sequence goes on along the minus strand of APFE030945787.1, from coordinate 155,841 downwards.
AATGAAAATTGACCAAGAGAATGAAGCCTTGGAGGAATGCCCCTAGCCCCAGCTAAAGAACAGAATTGGCCGAGACAACATTGTTCAGCTGCCTAGCAATTATATACCTAAAGGCCTAGTTCCCCTAGAAAATTTGTTTGACCAAAATGATGTGCCTCGTAAGATTGCCGAAAAATAAGATTAGTTTGCAGTCCATAGGCATAATATAGGGAGTCCAGATCGTCCAAAGTACATTAATCTGTCCACTCATTTGTCTGCTGCCCAAAGTTCTGAGTACTGCACCTTGATGAAGCAATTTGCTGATGTCTTTTCCTGGGAATATAGTGACCTCAAAACTTATGACAAAAATATCATCCAACATAAGATGCCATTGGAGAAAGACACCATTCCTTTCAAGTAGAAGTTGAGGCCCATAAACCCTTTGCTCCTTCCTCTAATTGAAAAAGAAATCAAGAAGTTGTTGGCTGCCAAAATCATAGTTCCTCTGAGATATTCAAAGTGGGTAGCCAACTTGGTATTGGTGAGGAAGAAAAGTGGAGAAATCAAGTTGTGCGTTGATTTCAGGAACCTGAACAAATGCTCTAAGAAAGACAACTATCCTCTACCCAAGATGGAGCATTTACTACAGAAAGTCTTAGGAGCCAAAGTGATGTATTTCCTGGATGGATTTTCAGGGTATAACCAAGTTGTTGTACATCCAGATGACCAAGAAAACACTGCATTCACCACTCCTTGGGGCACATTCATGTACTCCAAGATGCCTTTCGGGCTGATGAATGTTGGAGCCACCTTTCAGAGAGCTATGGATATAGCATTTGTAGGGGATAAGGATAAATTTGTCCTTGTCTACCTAGATGATATAACAGTATAATCCAGCAACCATCGGGAACATTTGAAGCATTTGAAGAAAATGTTTCTGAAGTGCAGAAGGTTTGGGATATCAGTCAATCCCAAGAAGTCACAATTTGCTTTAGAGGAGGGCAAGCTGTTAGGACACACTATTTATGTTGTAGGTGTCAAAATTGAACCAGAAAGAATGAAAGCAATATAGACCTTGTCTATCCCAAGACCAAAAAAGGGCATCCAATCCTTTCTAGGAAAAATAAATTTTGTAAGGAGGTTTATTCCTAATTTTGCAGAACTTGTAAAGCACATCACCTCCATGCTGAAAAAGGGATCTGATATCAAATGGACTGATACAGCAAGAAGATCTTTTGAAGCCATCAAATGGGCTATTATGGAAGCTCCCACTTTGATCAGCCCAGACTATAGCAAGGATTTCCATATATTTTCATGTGCTTCAGGTGACACCCTTGCAGCAGTCTTATTGCAGAAAGATGATGAGGGTTCAGAGCATCTAGTGGCATTCTTCATCAAAACATTAAGGGATGTTGAACTAAGGTATGATATTATTGAAAAACAGGCATATGCTCTTATTAAATCTTTGAAGGCTTTCAAAATATACATTCTGCACTCCAAGGTAGTTGCATATGTGCCCTCTGCTTCAGTAAAAGATGTCCTAACACAGCCAGATGTTGATGGAATAAGGGCTAAATGGATTGCAAAGCTCATTGAATTCAACATAGAATTGAAGCCCACCAAACTTGTCAGAGGTTAGAGCCTTGCAAAGCTAATGGCCGAAGAAAATTGCAGGATGCTGGACATGAATTTGATAAGCTCAAATTCAGGGGATGGACTGATAGAAGAAGCAACGGCGGGGAAGAACTAGCCATTGGTAGAAAATATAGCTTCTTGTGAATGGTATTCTACAATAGCTCAATTCTTGTTGAAGCTAGAAGTTCCTCCAGGCCTCAGTTCAAGCCAAGCCAGGACTACGAAGCTTAAGGCAGCCAAGTATTGCATTCATGAAAACTTGCTGTATTGGAGGGATTCATCTGGAATCCTTCTAAGGTGTCTCGACAAAGAACAATCTATGGAGGTCATGCATCAGTTTCGTTCCAGCATATGTGGAGGACATCACTACTGGAAAACCACAGCTCACAAGACCCTTAGAGCTAGGTATTATTGGCCGACTTTGTTTTCTGATGTCTTTACATTTGTTGAATCTTGTGACAGGTGCCAAAGGTTTGAAGGAAAACAACAGTTGAAATCTTTGCCCTTAAAGCCAATATAGGCCAGTGGCCCTTTTCAGTAGTGGGGTTTGGATTTCATAGGGGAAATTAATCCACATTCTAGTGGCCAACACAGATGGATCTTAGTACCCACTGACTACTTCACTAAATGGATTGAGGCCATCCCTACTAGGAAAGCTAACCACTAGGTGGTCATGAAGTTCTTAACAGAAAATACCTTCACCAGGTTTGGCTGTCCACAAAAATTAGTTACAAACAACGCAGCAGCCTTCAGTGCAAAAGAGTTGGTGGACAAGTGCGACTCAATGGGCATTAAGCTGGTTCATTCCACCTCATATTACCCTCAAGGTAATGGCCTAGCAGAATCTTCCAACAAGAGCCTGACAAGGATAATCAAGAAGCTGCTGGAGGAAAATAAAAAGAACTGGGATTCCAAATTGAAGTATGCATTGTGGCCTGACAGGGTCACAACCAAGAAATCCACAGGGAACTCTTCGTTAAAGCTAGTATATGGAATTGAGGTTGTATTCCTAATCCAACTGACTCTCCTTGTGGAAAAATTCTTGATGGAAGAGCAGATTAAAGAGGATGACATGGCAAGGAGGATTAGTGACTTGGTAGAAGTGCATCAAATCAGAGATCAGTTGGTTGAAAGGTCTGTAGCAAATCAAGAGAGAATCAAGGAAGCCTTTGACAGAAAGGAAAAAATAGACAACTTTCAAGTTGGAGACTTGGTTCTCAAGTGGGATGCATTGAAAGAAAAGAAAGGAAACCATGGAAAGTTCGATGCTCTGTGGACTGGACCTTTTATCATTACTTAGATACAATGGAACAATACTTTCATACTACAAAGTATGGAAGGAGAAACAGTTTTTGATGGCCCAGTTAATGGGCGGTTTTTGAAAGTTTATGTTGTTTAAGGTCTTTAGGCCTTAATGTTGTAAATATGTTATCCTTACCAGGTTTTAGTATAGGCTTAATTAGACTCCATGCCCAATGGAACACTAGGGAATGTTGCTGATATTGTTTTTGTAGGAAAGGCAGTGGTCTGTAACAGTTCTTGAGACCTCACAGGAAGGATCTTATCCCTAGAAGGAGCCAGTGTTAGCTCTGCTATACAACACTAATTTCTTAACGTCAGAGATAAGCTTGGTCCATGGTCTCAGTCTAAAAGAAGGCTTACAATTGGTTATTCTTCCTTTTTCTTCTACCCTACTCATTCTCTTCCATCTCCCATTTACCCTCTAAATCCGACAAAATAGCCCCTTTTGCTCTAAGCCCCGAGCGCAAAGGCCTAAACCAACCATAGAACCTCACCCATATAACCCCGCGCGCTCATAAACCCCTTTCTTAATCCTCACCATTGATCAAGCCCCGCTGATCCAACGGCTCTCATCACGCCCGATATAATAACCTGCTCAATCGAATCCCCATCGTTAGATCATCTCTGCTGAGATTTGACGACCTTTGCACTTATCATGCCAGCAAAGTGATTGAACGTTAGTGCACGATGAGAGTGGCTTTTCTCTCTCATCCACCACTATGTGTCGATCACTGAGTGGCATTGCTCGGTCTTGTCCTTTTACCGCTTTACGGCCAAAGGCAGTGCGATCAATACCATTACCGCTCAACCAAACCGCTCCTGCCCGTTAATGCCTGTGCAGCTCCAAAGCCCGATCACCGTCCTATCTGCTCACTGAAGATCTAACGGCCCAAATTCAACTGGCTCCCACCTCGATCGATATCCTCCGCCGATCCATCTCCGCCGTCCATTTCCCCGATCCAACGACCATCCCTTCCGCTCATCCATTTCGTCCACTCGCCATTCAGTCCACGTCCTCTGACCACTCCGCTTGCCCGAAGGAGGAAGGTGACCAGCTTGCCAGTACCAGTCACTGACAGGCCCCAACAACCATGTTTAATAAACAGTATGGCCAAGGGAGAAAAGGACAGAGCATGACCATGTAATTGCATTTATCAGTTATGGAACTCCACTGTTACGAGCACTCCAACTGCCTAAGAGGACAGCACAACACCTGAGCAAATCAGATTCATCCACTGAAGCAAGCAAACATGATCAGAGACTCCATCAAGCAGTTAAATGTAGTTGGTGGTCAATTATGACCCCTCCATACCTAATCAGCACAAGTGCCCTTCTAATGTAAACTATAAAGACCTAGAAACAAGATGTAATCAAGGTTGATGGTTGGTGGTTGGTATTTTGATGTAAAGTTCAACTTCTGGAGACTGTAGATATTTTGTCATTTGCAGTGTCTCGCCTTCGTTTTCAGCTAATACAAGCTTCTTTTGTTGTTAACTGCTCACTTTCCATTTTTCTCTGTTCTAAGCTTGTGCCTGATATATTGTGTTCTTGATCTTTTGAGGTTTAGCACTAGATAGTTGTCATCCTATCTCTATGTTAGAATGTTGAATGTATCATTGAATAGGTCACTCAGGTTTCTTTCTATCTAATGAAAGAGAGTTGTCATCTTGTCTGTGCATTAGTAGAATAGATCTGCAGGTTTCTTTACTAATTGCAGCCGGCCATCAGATGGTCTTGTGTATCTGCTGGTGTGATTAATATTCTCCATTTTCACCCAATATCTAAACTGTGAGTGTTTGGTGGTCTAAATCCTTGTAGTCAGGGGGTGTTCACGCATGTCTAGAGTGAAACAAAATAGAAGTGGTTATTCCGCTTGAACAAGCATCAATCCTTCCATTAAACCCACAACAATAAATTGAATTTATATGTTACCAGGAATCTCCAAGCTACAACCTAGGAGAGTTTCTTGAAATCCTAACAGGAACAAGAGGCATTGATTTTTTTTTCTTTTTTTTTGAAAGGAAGGCATGTGAACTTAAACATTTGTTAACACCTCGTGTTTAAAGTTTTTAAACAGTGTGTGGAGCTTTGCATGTAAAGCAGTGTGCAGAGCTTTCCACATAGTGAAAGCTCTACACAAGTCTAGTAAATGTTTTTAAGGTTTATTTCTTAGCATGGGCTAGGGAGCTCAGTAAGAGATAACTATTACTTTTATAAATTTCAACACCGATAATGACATTATTGAAACTATAGCTTTAACATATTATTAAATTCATGAAATTAATCATATTTTTACTAGTTAATCATTTAGTTCAAAGAATATAAAATTAAGCATTTAAGAACACATGGCGTTGATTTTTTATAATGTCTTTTGAAGGCATGTAACCTTAAAATTTCATTAACACTTGGTGTTTAAAGTTTTTAAACATTGTGCAGAGCTTTTGGCACATTGAAAGCTCCACATAAACAAAGGCCTGCACAAGTCTAGTAAATATTTTTAAGGTTTCTTTCTTAGTTTGGGTTGGAGAGCTAATTAAGAGACGACTATTACTTTTACAAATTTCCACAATGGTAATGGCATTATTGAAACTATAGCTTCAATTTTTTATTAAATTCATGAAATTAATCATAGTTATCCTAGTTAATCATTTAATTCAAAGCATGTAAAATTAAGCATTTAGGAACACGTGGCATTGATTTTTTATTTTTTTATGTGAAAGCAATGCTCCGCACAAGAAAAGCTCCGCACTTGAGTCTAGTAAATATTTTTAAGGTTTATTTCTTTGTGTGAGATGGGGAGCTAAGTAAGAGATAACCATTACTTTACAAATTTCCATAGTGATAATGACATTATTGAAATTAAAGCTTTAACGTTTTATTAAATTCATGAAATTAATCATATTTTTACTAGTTAATCATTTATTTAAAAGCATGTAAAATTAATCATTTAAGAACACGTGTCATTGATATTTTTTTTTTTTGGTTTAAAGAAAGGCATGTAAACTTAAACATTCATTAACACTTGGTGTTCAAAGTTTTTAAATAATGTGCAGAGCTTTGCATGTAAAGCAGTGTGTGGAGCTTTTCTTGTGTAGAGTTTTCCGTACAATGAAAGCTCTGCACAAGTATAGTAAATATTTTTAAGGTTTATTTCTTAGCGTAGGTTGGGGAGCTAAGTAAGAGATGACTATTCTTTTACAAATTTCCACACTGGTAATGACATTATTGAAACTATAGCTTTAACATTTTATTAAATTCACGAAATTAATCATATTTTTACGAGTTAATCATTTATTTTAAAGCTTGTAAAATTAAGCGTTTAGGAACACGTGGCATTGATTTTTTTCTTTTTTTTTGAAATGAAGGAGTGTAAACCTAAACATTCGTTAACACCCGATGTTTAAAGTTTTTAAACAACATGCATAGCTTTGCATGTAAAGTAGTGTGTGAAGCTTTGCTTATGCAAACCTTTCCACATAGTGAAAGCTCCACACAAGCAAAGCTCCGTACAAGTCTAGTAAATGTTTTTAAGGTTTATTTCTTAGCATTGGTTGGGAAGATAAGTAAGAGACACCACATAATGAAAGCACTTTCCTCCACACTTTTGCACAATTAAAATTTTAGATCAATTTCACATATTCCAATGGTTGTTTTACTTGATTGTAATGAGTATGTGTGTTAATTAAACTACCTATTAAAGCTTGTGCGGAAAGCTTTCACCATGCAGAGAGATTTGTGTGGAGATCTTTCATTATGGAGAGAGCTTTGTGTGAAGATAATTTTGCTTCATTGTGTGGAGTTTTCTCTGCACTCCATAGAATCTATAATCAATTAATTAACAATACCAATAGAGGTAGAGATAAAGACTATGATGCATTGCAACTATTTATCTTGTTCTTTTAAATATGAAGCGAAAACTATCATTAATAAAAGTCTCTATAAAACTTCATAACCCACTATTATGATGGTTTGTATCTCCCCATAGCACATATAATAAGTTGCATGAATGATTTAAATGCAATGCACTATTAATAGCCAATTATAAGGTTAAAAAAGTTATTTCATATAATATCATAAATTATGGATCATTATAATATCAATACTATTATCACATTAACATGCATTGTACACTATATGGTGTAAAACACATTTTTGATATCAACTTTTTTATAATGAAATTCTATTCTAAATTAATATATTTTTTACAAAAAAATAATATATATTATATATATATATATTATATATTATATATATTTTTATAAATAATACATAATATAAGTTTATTGATATTGATTATTACATTTGTTTTAATGTCCAAATATTCACATTAAGTAAGACACATATACATTAAGACAGACCCACAAAAGAGAATAATTGCAAGAGATCAAGTCTAAAACTTCTTATATAAACTTCAAACCATTTAAACTAGCCCATTGAACTACCCTATAATATGCTTATTCTATATTTAGACATAATTCCATTTTTATATCAAAGTAAAATGAGTGATGCCGACTTCTATAGCCATTATTCATATAAATAATATTCAACTTTTAATGAAAGCAACTGCTACCAAAAAAACTCATTTACTAGAGGTTTTAGTGTTTTAGTGTGATAAGATTGGGAAAATTTATTAAAAATATGCTTTATCATTAATCATATCATTTTTAACAAAAGTTCTGCTTAATTAAAAATTTTGGTTAACTAAAAATTCTAATTAAATTTATTTGTTTGTTTTTTTTTAATATATCTCAAATAGTAAGCCAAACCAGATTAATGCACACTAAACCTGCATTGGTATATTTATATATTTTTAAAGCACTGATTCATATTACATATTTTAAAAGCATTGATGCATTTTAGATATCAAAAAGCATTAGTATTATTAAATATTTTAAAAACACTATAAAGTCTAGGTAATTGTAATAATAATTTTAAAGAGAAAAGTAATGGTATTTCTAAAAGGAATGATGATTTTGCTGTATCTTGGAGTATTAATGCGTGGATCACAATAAGCCTTGGTGCTTGTATTGTAAATAAAAATATAATGCTTATAAATTTGAATTTAACATAATATTTTGTTTAATTGAATAATATTATTAAAATTAAAAAATTATTAGTGTATAAATATAAATCACGGGAGTTTTAATCAATAAATCTTTGATATATCGCGTGTTTATGGTATACTAAACACTACACTTTTATTTTGATAATATGTTGGAAAATACTTTTAAAAATTACATTATTTAACCCCCTATCATATGAAACCAATATACTTAAGTTCTAATTTAAAAACCCCTACTATCACTAGATATTGTTGGTATCCATTTTTAATGCCCCTTTATATTTTTTATTAAATTTGAGCTCCATTTCTTATACCTGCCAACATAAAAACATTTTACCCATTTTTTCCCTAATATATATCCCCCAATATGAATGCATGTTGTATGGTATCACTCCCCTAGTGTAGCTCCTTTGACATGAATAAACACATCAATTTGTTTAATTGTATATAATGCAATATCATATGATTAAGTGTTGAAATTATTTGAGCTCAAGCACCTTGGATTGATGATGAATAGGTGCACTATTAAAGCACTCCTTGCGATAGGTCTCTAGTTCAAATCTCCCATGTGTGTTAACCCACTAAAAAAAGTGTTGAAATTCCTCATATTCCCTATATGTAAATACATCTTACTGTTTTTTAATTGAATTTCAATTACTCATAAAAAAATCATTTTTTATATAATAACATTTATTTTATTTTTTATTTATGTATTTAGATTTAATTATTGTATTCTATTATAGTTTTCAAAATACATGATTACACCTCCGTACATTATAATAATGTAAACCATCCATACATAAATCATTACGACATAACAATTAACGACATTGAAGATTGTGAATATGAATAAGGAATCCTTCGTAATACAAAGGACAATATAAAGATCTATGATAATCAAAATGTGAATAAATAATGGTTGCAATCATTAGTAATCCAATGTCACACCTATCCAGACAATATGTTGATTTTTTTTTGTTTTACTGATAAAATTTCAAAATATAAAACCTATAATTGACCATCCTCCATATTTTCAACTATTCTGATTATTTGAATTGGTTGCATGCTTAATTTGTTCATTAATTGTAAGAGATATTGTATTTTGATTATTTACAAAGTCAAGCAACTAATTGTGTTCCTCTTCCTTATGTTCCATCTATAAACATAGAAACAAAGTGTAATGGTTATAATATTTACATTTGTAATATAGTACATGATTTTGTAAGTGATAAAATGTACCATAGTAATGAATGATTCATGCAAAATACACATTTCAAAATCATGCTTCATACTATCTTTTCACAAACTTTTTTAATGGTTCCATTCCATAATTTATTTCTTCAATTTTTAAATGGCATTAAAATGTATATAAATATAATTAAAAGTCTTTTGTTTTTCATTGATTGCACTAAGTACTCTACAAACCAGTATGGGGAGATGTGTAAATTTTTGTAGATATTTAACATAAATATAAAAAAATTGTAGTTACTAATGTAATGTTATTTCTATTGTTTCTTCAATAGGTTATTTTTCTATATATTATTACTGATATGATAATGAATAACATTGATTATTGTTATTCCAATATATAATAACAATAATCATCTTCGTTACAAGTATTATTATATTAGACCTTACATACATTATTGATTACAGAGAGTGACAATTCTCGATTATATGGATAGATGAGGGAGAGAGAGGGGAAAATATAGAGATAGTGAGATGGGGGGAGGTGGGTAGAGAGAGAGAGAGAGAGAGAGAGAGAGAGAGATGGAGGGAAGAACAAAGACATAGAGAGGTAAAGGTGGAGAGAGAGAGAGAGAGCGAGTGACAAGGGAGAGATGGAGAGAGAGTGAGGGATATAGGAGAAAAGGAGTGAAGCGAGAGAGAAGGAGAGGGGAGAGAGAGGGAGAGAATAGGAAGAGAGAGAGATGGAGACACAGAGATGGAGGGGGATATAGAAGAGGAGAGAGGGAGGGAGATAGCGATAGAGTTGGAAGGAGAGAGAGAGAGAGAGAGATGGCGGGGGAGACAGAGGGAGGTGGGAGAGAAAGGGACATAGAGGGAGGAAGAGAGAGATGAATTGAGAGAGAGAAGGAAAGAAGGAGGGAAAGAAAGATGGATTTGGAGAGGGAGAGAGAGGGAGGGAAGAATAAAGACATAGAGAGAGAATGGTGGAGAGAGAGAGGGAGTGACAAGGGAGAAATGGAGATAGAGTGAGGCAGAGAGGAGAGTGGGAGGGAAGAGAGAGAGGAGAGGAAGAGGGTGGGATAGATAGATAGATAGATAGATAAATATGGAGAGAGTGTGTGCTATTTGGGGGGTGAGATAGAGATACAAAGAAGGATAGATGGAGGGGGAGAGAGGGAAGAAGAGAGAGACAAAGAGAAGGAAGGAGGGAGTGATAGATAGATATGGAGAGAGAGCATGTGTGTTTATGGGGTGAGATATAGAGAAAAAGAATGAGATATGGAGGGACAAATAGATATAAATGTTGACATGGGGGAGGGGGGAGGACGTGAAGAGAGAAGGAGAGAGGGAGGGAGATAGACACATGATGGAGGGGGGGGAGAGAGAGAGGGAAGAAGAGATGCATAGAGATAAATATAGATATTATATATTATTATAAAATGTTGACGCGGGGGAGGGCGGGAGGGCGTGAAGAGAGAAGGAGAGAGGGAGGGAAGATAGACATAGTGATGGTGAGGGGAGGGAGAGAAGAGAAAGAGATGCTTAGAGATAAATATAGATATTATATAGTATTATATAATATTGAGTATTGCTAACCACAAAGGAAGAGAAGTAAGACTTTTACAAAAGGTAAAATAAGTTGGATTTAGGAAGCCATAAATATTTTGGTTTTTCACTAAAATAGATGCATAGATTTCATTGTAGATGTTGATTCCTAATCCTATTTGATTGGTTGCATTGGATGCATTGATTTTTGTATAGTTGTTGATTTCTAATCCTATTTGATTTCTTGCACTAGATGCATTGATTTAAGTGTAGATGTTGATTTTTAATCCTATTTGATTGCTTGTACTAAATGCATTTATTTCAGTGTAGATGTTGATTTATAATCATATTTGATTGCTTGCAGTAGATACATTGATTTCGGTGTAGATGTTGATTTCTAATTTGATGTAACTAGATGTATGATGCACATTAATTTCAAAGTAATTAGATTAATAGTGTGCATTGGTTTCAGTGTAAACACACAAAAAATTATTGATGATGTGCATTGATTTATGTGTTATAGTAATTCAACCATAAATAAAATACTTGAAATTTAACCTTAAATAAAATGTTCACTTACTTGAAATGTTTGCTTCTTGAAACTATAAACTATTTGTAATTTACTACATTCTTATTATTCCCATTTTCCTTCATTCAACATTGTTAGTCACTCTGCATTCAAACAAGGTAATAGAAAACAACTACCATTGAAACATACTTGGGGTTTAAAACTCCATAAGTCACAATGATTGACTTTGAAAAAAGCTACTATTAACATTGGAGAGAAAGAGAGACAAGGTATGACATTTATTACAATAGCTCGAGTTAAATATTTGAATGTTCTACGATTTCAACCGCCCTTTTCATATGATCAATATGAAAAGATGGCAAAACTAACAGGTGCGAAAATAAGAATAGTAGAAGAAAATAGTTTGTGATTGATCACAATGAAGACTATTTGTAATTGACTACATTCTAATTATTCACATTTTCTATCATTATAGAAGAAGATAAAGGTGTTGAGGACAGATAATGGTGGAGAGTTGTGTAGCAAGGAATTTGAAGAATTTTGTAAGAAGTGTGGTATAACATGATAGAAGACTACTCCATATACACCTCAGCAAAATGGAGTTGCAGAAAGAATGAATAAGAAATTGATGGAAAGGGCAAGAAGCATGCTCAGTGGTGCTAGGTTAGGACAAGAATTCTGGGTAGAGGTGGTGGATACTGCATGTTGCCTGGTCAACAGGTCACCTTCTTCAACGTTAGAGGTGTTTGGTCAATTTAGTGTGTCCTAAATTGCTGCATTTAATTGTCAATCCAGGATTCGTAAGCTGACGAAGTGCGGCGCACTATATGTGCAAGATAACCTATCTCTTACTTTTTGTCATTTTTGGTTTTTTTATTTGCTTTGGGGGTATTTATCTTGGTTGGCTTCCTAATGTGAGAGGGAAATTCTAAAAGATAAGTATGGATATAAATGTTCAAGGCAATGATGTGTCCTTTATAACGATTTCCCAAACTTCAAACTTAAAAAGGGGTTTAAAACATGCAATGACAAAATTAATTCATAAAAGAAAATGAAAATGTGCCACTATACTAGTCAAACAAACTATGAACTATTGATCATGAAACCCATTATCCTTGTTGCTACCTAAATACAAAAGAAACTGTGCTCAAAGAAATCCAAGAATTGTAAGCAAAGTAAATCTAAAATCAAATTACATTAACTCATATTATGACCCCTCACCATTAGTCTCGCTATGGCTTTCGGAGGTAATCATAAACAACTTGAGCAATCTGATATCTTTATTTGTGGAAAATAACTATTTCAAATTTACCACATTCTTCTCCTCACCATTAGTCTTGCTATGGCTTTAGAGGTAATGGTTAATGACATGAGCAATTTAGTATCTATTGCTAAAAATAACTTATCAAACTACCCATCATCCTTCATTCCTACCTTGCCTCCTATGGCTTTCGGAGGTACTGATAATGACATGAGCAATTTAATATCTAATTGCAGAAAATAAACTAATTATCAAACTCACCCTCATCCTTCAATCCCTCACCATTAGTCTCGCTATGGCTTTCAGAGGTAACTGATAATGACATGAGCAATTTAATATCTAATCTAACTAATAAAGAAAATGTACAAAACTGAAATAAATAAGACAGTGCTGGGATTAAAAACTAAGAAAAATAAATCAGTAGAAGGACAAGACTGATTCCATGTCATTAGTCATTGTAAAACTTTGTGCAAAATGCCCGGGCTGCTTACTACAATCTGGAACAAAGAAACTGATCAGTTAACAACAGTATAAAGTATGAAAAATTATGGACAGAAGCAAAACATTAATACCATAAGAAATGCAATATATACACGTGACTAACTATGGCATAATGAACGTAAGGAAATAAAGCATGAAACTATACAACAATAAACAAAACCTAGGCATGTACAGGGGCCCTCTGCACAGTCCTCGGGCAATAGCTATCGACCACGAATTGAGCTTATAAACGGAGTCTTCTCATGTATTCAAAATGCAGTCATAACACAAAAAAAAAGTCACAGCACAGTGGGCTCGTTAACAGTCAAATTTACATTACAAAAGCTAACTAATATGCGTATGAGAATGCATTATTTATAACAGAGGATGACATAACTACTTTCCTACAATCTGCGCTGATAAGAGACACGTGATCAACCACATCCAGGAATCTAGCATTATGGTTGTCGTGAAGATTAAATCTTTGGAGGATGGCTATTGGATTCGGCTTATGGAGTAGTCCACAGGTGTTGGTATGTCCCCTGAGATTTAGGAACGGCCACGCAAGTCTTTACATGGTGAAAAACAGAGTTCTGTCACCGTAGGACTCTTAGGTTGACCACCGCTTGACTACCTTTGACTATGGCTTCTTTTGATGAATTTGACTGAGCCAATAGGACTCGGTCCATGTCCACGTCGTTTTTAACTTGCCCATGTGGCTCGATTCGCCTGAAGACACCTGCAATATAGAGTTTAACAAAATGGCTGCGGAAAGTTGAGCTGGCTGCGCAAAGTGACAAGATTCCGCAACTCATAAGCAAAAATCTAGTTCAAACAGCAACACAAAGACATAGTCAAGAAACCACTTTAAATGCTCTTTTATAACTAATATACAATGATATTGATGGTTTAGGAGGTTCAGATGAATGGAAAGAAGCTAGAAAAAGGTGTAGGAAAGATGCAAGTTTGGGGCTCAACATACCCCCACTGTGAAGGTGTTGCATGTCCTCATGCAACCAAAATTTTGACTATCACTCCTTCAAATCATATGTTCTGAAGCTTCTGCTAGTACATCTAGCCCTCTTCCTCTCTTTCTTGGTGCTGCTAACATCCTGGGCTTCTTCATCAAACATCCGAATTTAAGATTGATCAGTGCTCTACTTATCTTCTTGCACTTTTTCTTCAATTTCTTGTTCTTTTCCTGCCAAAGCCTGAGATGTAGCATGGTATTATCATGGATGATCTTGTCCAGTTTGCTCTGCTCTTTTAGTGCTTCATTTTCATTTTTAATATGTCTATTTAAAACCTCCAACTCAAAGACTTCTTGTTTCAACGATTGGACTAGAGCTTCTTGTGTTGTGTGAGACTGAGTGGAGGAAGTGTTGGGACCCGTGGCTGTTATTTCTAAGGATTCTATGTAATCATACACCTCTTGCTGCCTTGGATCTATTTTGGGTGTCGTTTTCCTTGGGATGTCCCCAAAATGCTGTGGAGGAGAATTGACTTCAAAATCTGGCCGAAAGGGACTCATGTCAACACCTTGAGGGCTAGTTTCAACGTTTGGTTGAGAATGAGGTGGACTATGGCCAGGTGGAGTTTGTTCAGGTGTTCCTCCTCCCAAATCAATAAAATGGGGTCCTTTCGTTTGTGCTTTTCTCCATTTTCCCTTAAGCCTGCTGCTTCTTCTTACATGTTGTGGACTACTGTCTTCTTCCTTCTGTTTTTCTTTTCCTTTCTTTTTGGCCATAGCTCATTGTTCCTGAAGGTGAACTAGTCTCTCACATAATACTTGATGGTCTTCTTCTGAGGAAGGAGTTTGATGCATAGCCTCAATGCTTCTTTTCTCTTTTGATTTTGTTGGCTTTTTACCCTCGGTCTTTTTCTTCCTCCTTTTATACAATATTTCTTCTCTACTAGTTCTTTCAACTATATTAGTAGGATGCTTTGAGTTTTATCACCTGTTCTCTTTCTTCTACTGTTTTTGATGTACTGCCTTCAGGGGTTTCTTGGGGTTCTTCAAAGAAATTTCTAACTAAAAATTGCTCCCAGGTGTCCCTTTTCTCTTTTAATTGTTTTTCTATCAAGATTTTCACGAGACCATGGTGATACAAATGTGGTTCTACGTTCCCCAAATGCTTCTGGACGGTTACATACATCTTTTTCTAACTGTTTAGTAAAAATAATGGCAGATTGAGGGTCTGGTTGTCTAGGAAATTCATTAACAGTTATGTATGATACATGTACATTGCTCCAAAACGTCCCTCACAAGTGATAAACTTTTGAATAAACAATAGTAAACCAGCCCACTCTTCTTTTAAAGCATGGACAAGAATTCCCTTTTTGAAAATAGTGACATCCATACCTGGGTTACGTAGGACCACTCTCCAAGCTTCATCGCCAATGCTCTTGTTCTTAAACCAGCGTTCACCTCCCTGCGGAAGTTTTGTGGCAGCTGCTATGGATGCTTTAATTACTGTAAATTTTAGGTCTCCAATTTCCACCTCCAGTCTGTCAAAAGACCTTACAAAAGCCTTTTTAACCTCCTTATGGTAGCATTTAAACTTTTGAATAAATCGAAGCCATTTTTCCTTTTTCAGTATGTCCTTCACTTGCGGGTATCCTTCCATAAATTTGGGTCCTTCTGGTTCTACCCCCAACAACCAACCCATCCTTCTTTCTGTTCTTTAAAACTCGTCTGCGTGAGGAGGGTTTAGCAGAGGTAAGATGGCTGAATTAGCGGAAATGAACAGGGTTTATGAGGGAGACTAGTGACTGTAAGTGGATGTCAGAGAATAAGTACACGGAATGAAGCGGAACAGAGAACAAAATGGGGTGAAGGCTTATGTGAGCATGGTGTAAATGCAGTCGTGAGGTCAATAGAACAGTAGGGGGAGAAGAGTGCATCTAGCAGTATTTAAAATTGGGTGACTGTAGAGTAGACGCAAGCACGTTTATGAAATGGCTGTAGATTTTGTGCAGCTGAGAGAAGCTGTAGTCAAATCAACCACGTTCCATAACTACAAGTGGAGTGTGAGAATACTTCCGAACTTGAGTTAAATCTGGGAATTAATCATGAGGTCGTTGGAAAATAAATGCATGGCTTATGGAGGAATGTCGTGGAATGAAATGGTTATGGAGGCTATTACGTTAATCATTGCATATAATTGAGCTTGTGATTTAATAACTATGCAAAAATGTGTTTGAATGCCATTTGAAATGAATTTTTGCTCATACCTTGGAATTCTTGCCATTTTTCATTAGTCTTCTATTTGTTGCTCCTCGTTGGTGCTTTTGAATGCCTTATGTCTTCATAATATGTCTTCATACCTACATTTGATTTCATGATTTTTGAACTAACATCTGACTGTAAATTTTTGAAAAACAGAGTGGTGGCTGCAAAAACACAACTGGCTGCGGAATCAGTGAGCAGCTGTGGAAACTGACTCTGGCTGCGGAAACTGACCCAACAATCTTATAACTGAATGAGATGTATAAATGATGACTAAATGGATGAAAATGGTCATAAATTTTTTTGTTAATAGAATGAAATGAATGAAATGGAGTTGAATGAAATGAAGTGATGTAGAATGGAAATGAGATGGAGTGGGATGGAAATGAAATGGAATGGAATAAAAAAAAATGAGAAAGAGAAAGGGATTTTTTTTTTGGAAAACATAGGGTGTCAGGAGTTCCTGATTTTCACCCTGAGTTTTCTGTATAAGACTGCCAATCAGTGATTGGTTTTCAGGCTTATATATATATATATATATATATAGAAGAAAAGAACAAAGGCTAGGCTGGTGGAGAAGAAGGATTCTTCTTCACCAACCTTATTGCAGAATTATCTTGAAACATTTTGACAAATTCCTATTTTGAGAGTGGCTTAAGATAGATCTTTAATCTGTGGCCATTCACAATAAGAGGAGTTTGAGATTCATCAATGGTCTTGATTCTTACCGCTCCATTGCTAAAGACTGTCAATCTCATATGGCCGAAGCCAATGAGTCTGAAATTTTCCTTTAAAATCTTTATACTTGGAATCAAATAACAATGCCCAATCTCCTTCTTGAAACTTCTTCTCTTTGATGTATTTGTCATGCCATTTTAGCTCTTTGATATTGAACTAGATCAGTTCTTAGGATTGCCTCTTGTCTAATCTCATCTAGCTCATTCAACTACTCCATTCTATGCTTTTGGGCTTCTGATTGATCCATCCCCAACTGAACTGCCATCTTGAAAGTTTTGACTTGGAACTCAATGGGGAGTAGGACTTCTTTCCCATAAACAAGTTCATAGGGAGAATGTCCTATTTTATTTCTCCATGTAGTTCTGTAGGCCCACAAGGCTTCAGGAAGCCTTTCTGCCCAATCTCTTCTATGTAGATGAACAGTTTTGGTGATGATACTTTCAAGAACTTTGTTTGTAGA
>APFE030945787.1:104328-128026 GCA_000404065.3 Pinus taeda | reverse complement strand
GAGGACATGTCCCGTGTTCCATATGCAAGTGTAGTCGGTAGCCTGATGTATGCAATGGTCTGTACTAGACCAGACATTACACATGTAGTGGGAGTATTGAGAAGGTTTATGTCAAAACCAGGAAAGGAGCATTGGACAGTAGTGAAGCGGGTTTTCAGGTATTTGTGTTTTACTAGTGATTATGGTTTGTGCTACCAAGGAAGACCAGGATTGGACAAAATGTTGGATATTCGTGGCTTTGTTGATGCAGACTGGGCAGAAGATCTGGATCAGAGAAGATCTACAAGTGGGTATATGTTTAATCTATTTGGAGGTGCAGTTAGTTGGATGAGTAAGAAACAATCTGTAGTGGCACTACCAACTACAGAGGCAGAATACATGGCAGCTACTCATGCAAGCAAGGAAGCAGTTTGGTTGTAGAGATTATGTTCAAGTATGGGGTTAGTACAAGAAGCTATAAGGATAGACTGTGATAGCCAAAGTGCAATTTTCTTGGCAAAGAACCCTGCATGTCATTCAAAGACAAAGCACATTGATGTTCAGTATCATTTTGTGAGGCATATGATAGAAGACAAAAAGGTGTTGCTGGTAAAGGTGGACACTTTGAAGAATACTACAGATGCATTGACAAAATATGTGAGCTCTGAGAAGTTCTCTTGGTGTAGAGAGACAATGGGCGTTTTAGGGCTAGAAAAATGACTAAGCTCTCTTGTGGCCCCCTGTGGAAAGAAAACAACAAGTAGGAGAATGTTGGGTTGTGTTATATTCTTTCCATGACTAGCCCATGTAGTTAACCAGGGGTTAGAGAGGGAGGGTCACATGGGGTTTGAGGTGTACTCGTAACCCCACTTTATGGGGTACGGGGCAGCGCCCTAAAAAATTTTGGTTTTGACCCTATGTTAGGTTGGGCAGACCCACCTATGGTTTTGTGCATGATTTTCGCACATGTTTTTTGGACGTGATGGATTTTGGTCCATGGTATTGGATGCTTTAGCATGTATAAATATGTATTGTAACATTGAAAAGAATATAATGAAAAATCAAGTTGGTAATCCTAGTTTTGGGATCTAGGGGAAAATCTCTGTGTATATGTGTTTTATGTGTTATGCTCTCGCATTGTTTATTTTCTGTGTTTTAGAATTCGTATGCAGGTAATTTCTGTATGGGGTTAAAACCTACAATGGATTTTCTTCAACCTTGGTAATGATGGACAATGTTTGACATCATGTGATTTTAGAACACAAATATCAACATTTTCTTTTCCTTCATCTTTCATTCTTAACATTTCTATTTGTTTTGTTAGATTACTAAGAATTTATATTTTAAAATCATCAAACAAATTTACAAGTTTAGCTTGACTTATCGATCTTGATGCTAATTTACCTACTCTTGCTTTTCCTCTTGATATGTGTTTGCATGTTTCACAACTTTCATCAAATGATAATTGGTATACATCACCTCTACTCATGATATCAAGAAGATCAATCCACCCATCCCTAATTGTTCTAAGTAAGAGGGTTTTTAGTGTGTCAGATCCTAAATTATGTAGTTTTCCCCTCTTAACATTGTAAATAAACCTCTCTATTAGATCATCAAGACTCTCATCTTCTCTTTGATTCATTCTAAAGATTTCTTCTTTAAGATCATGATCTGTATATTTTTTTAGTAATATCTTTTGCATATAGTGCCATGATCTTATTGAATTAGTCCCTAAACTCATGAACCATTTAAGAGCTCTATCCTTCAATGTTGCCGGAAATAATCTTAGTTTTTGAGATTTTAATAAGTAACCATAAGATCTACAAACCATCTCAAATTCAAAGAGAAAGGTCTTTGGATCCTCTAACCTTAGACCATGAAATTTTGGAAGAAAATATGGAGAGATGTTCTTCATGTGCACCTTGATATCAATATTTTGAATGGGGAATCTGAGAGGATATTCCTCATTATCATCATCTCCATCCATTTCTTCTGCATTCTTTGCCATCTTCCTCTTCTACCTACAAAATTTAATGGTGATGTGGCTCTTACTGCACCACGTGATCAAATGGGGGGTGGGTTGGTGTTGGAGAGTTTTTTTTTTTTTTTTTAATGATTAAATGAAAACTATAATGCAATTTAATTTTCTACTTTTGAAATTAAATATCCCTAATGCAAATATTTTGTTTTTGCAAAAAATGAAAATAAATGAATCAACTAGGGAAGAAAACAATGCATACTTTGACACCTCCTCGGTAACGAAACCAAAAAGTGATGAGCCTCGGTATTGCAACAAGAATGTTGCAACTCCAAAGACTACTGACTTTAATTATCAACCCGGGGTTCGTAAACGCTTAAGAGGTATTGACACTATATGTGTGGCATACAATGTGTCCTTCCTTTACTGTTGTGATGTAATGGAGTGCATGTATTGAAGTCAAATACTAAACTAATTGTAGAAAATGAAATGTTCAAAATGGAACCTTAAACTATTGCAAGAAAGAAAGTACAAGGAAAGAAACTGAAATCAAATGCTAAAACACACCATTTGCTAACTAACTACTAAGAGGCTTTGCTTCAAAAGAATGTTAATTTAACATGTATGAAATCCTACTATCCTAAGCATGCAAATTCAAACCATCAAACCTTCTACTAATGTGCATGTAAATGAATAAATTGAATCTGTTTTTCTTTTTGTCTTTTTTATTGTGAGAGTGTGAAATCTAATCTCTTTTGGTGATGTGGCAGGTGGCTTGGAGATGATGGTGAATGATTAGAAGATTTGGGAGACAAGTAGGGACCCTTTGCTAGCTTCCTAGAGGTTTTTCCTCAATTCAACCTCAAAACAGGTTTTCCTATAGGATGCTACGGTGATTTCCTACAGGATCCCCTGATTTCCTACAAGATGTACAGATTTATAATAATTCATCAAATGACCAAGAAAATCAAATCCAAATTGGATGGGAAAATTTTTGTTATTAACTAGGATGTATTAGGTCCCCATTCCAAGTGGAATCACTCAAAAAGACCTCTATTAACCCATGCAAAAAAAATAAGAAACATTACTAGTCAAAAAATCTAGAAATTTGAAAACTAGTGAGCTAGTAAATCTAATAAATGCCTAACCAAATCAAGTGTAAATGAAATGGGGTGATTTTTGTTATGAACTAGAATGTTTTTTTGATCTAATGCAAGTGGAATCAATTCAATTGAAGCTCGTTAGCATGCTCTAAAAAATAGCAGAAATTTATTGTTCTTTGCTAAAAAGGAGGTCCAACAATCTAGAATTGGGAATGAGAAGACTAATCCAAGCAAATCAATGATTATTATGAACTTCCAAAGATTTTACAAGGATTAAATAATGCTTGTGATCCTACAAAAGAACTTACATCAACCATTTAACTCAATCCTACAACAAGAAATCATTAATACTAAATGCAGAAATAAAAGGAAATAAAAACTAGAGATGCATGTGAATAAGCAATGAAAAGAAGGAAAGAAGATGATACAAAAGGGCTCTGAGGTTCCTGGGATGGCCAAGACCAAGGAAAATCAAAGACCTATGGAGGAGAACAAGATTTAGAAGCTGAACATGACACCAATCTTCATTATTCTCATCAATAGAATTACATCCCTGCAAGAAAATACAATGGAGCTACAAGAATACAAGCTCTCTCCACAATAACACAAATCAAAATATCTATCCCTAGAGGCAAATTCGACTTGGTACTTATAAAAAATTATTAAGAATCATTCCCCATGAGGAGGAAGCTTTCCCCATCAAAATCCCTTGATTAGTGGACCTAGTCCCCAATACTAGGAATTTGCATTAAATGGCAGGGAACACATTCCTAGATTTTCTCAATCATTCCCTAGAGGCGAATTCAACTTGATACTTATACAAAATTATTAAGAATCATTCCCCATGGATGGAGGAAGCTTTCCCCACCAAAATCCCTTGATTAGTGGATATGCTCCCTTGACTGGTGGATCTACTCCCTTGATTAGTAGAACACATTCCTAGATTTCTCAATCAGTGGAGTTCCACAATTTGTGCCATAATTCCATAATATCTTGTTGACTTACTATTTATTATTGATCCTCCAGTAGTAGAGAACAAGTCTCTAAATTATCTCCTCCTCCAACTCTTCATAATCTACACAATATTCTCATAATATTCCACAAAAAATAAATAATATTAGGCACAAATATTCAATTATTCATAAACCTTCCTAATGAATATGTTAAAGTTAAAAATAAATTATCTAATGCAAAAAAGAGAGGTTTAATGTGATGAAGGATGGTCATAGGCCTTAATTTATGTTTTAAATTAGAGGCATGGGCTTTAATTTATGTCTAATTTAGAGGCCCATCAGTAATCACAAATCAAATATTGACAGTTATCTTAAAAGAAATTATGCCCTTTTTGTCTTTTTAATTAAATTCTTTAATTTTAAAAAAAAAAACATATGAACATGTGTCATATGACCATGATTTATATGGATTTGGAGTGTGCCCTAAAATTTCTTTTGCTTGGCTAAGAGCTCATCCTCCTCGGATATAAGGAAACATGTTTTTTTTTTTTTTTTTTTAACATGGTCAGGTACTATTATATTATAAAACAACGGTGGAGGGACAAGGTCCCAATACATATAGAGAGAGGAAGATCTGTGAGGGAGGTGCAAAAGGGGAGCGCAATCCCATCCTCTGTATCACTAGTCTTAATTCTTAGAAATTGAAAGAGAAGATAACCATATTGATGAACAAACTGTCCTAACAACAGACAAAATTTACAAAGCATAGAAAAGTTGACATTGAGATCACCAGAATTGATTGACTGAGTCCTCGGGGGGCTTATCCTTCTTTTTGTTGAGTTTGATCGAAGTTTCGCCTTGCTCACTTTGATTCAGAGTCTTTATGTAGCTCACAGCTTCTTCAAGATGCTGACATTTATCCTTAAGCCCTTCAATCTTAGCTTTCTGCTTTTCACACTTTTGCTTCTTGGATTTGTTCTCATTTTCCATCTTAGCCCGGAGTTCGTTGAGGGTTTTGATGAAATGCCCAATCATAAAACAGTTTTCCCGACAGAGCACACAGTTGTTATTGTTCTCAATCTTCTCCAGAGGGTTGCCAGACATTTTGGTGACAAAAGAGGTGCTATCATGATTGTTGTTATGGTGCTAAAGACTTCTGAACATGATTGAATGAGAGGAAACTATTCTCAGATTCATGACAGAATTTTCACCATGCTTTGAGAGCCTGATGCTACCTGAGAAATTCTTGATGTTCAAGCCATCACAAGAAATGCGCTGTAACTATTGTCAGCGAATGGAGGAACTGATGGGGGAGGGGACGAGTCTGCAGAAGAGGGCCAACCAATGGGATTGGTCACTGTGTCTTCTAAAATTCACAATCCAGACAAGAAAAGAGGAGGAGGAATGATGGGGAGGCTAAGAGGAATATTGCGGAGGGCGAGTAGAGGAACTGGGAAAATGGAAGAAACAAAGCACAACTATGGAGACCTGAGGCACCCTGAAAACAAGACTAATCAAAAACACAGGAGCAGAAGGGAGAATAGCTGAAATAACACAAAACCTTAAGTAAAATAGAACCAAATTACCTCTGCCCATGCTCAGTGAAGAGAGGATGCTGATGTTCCTCCACAGAAGCTGCCTGAGACACACACTGAGACCTAGAAACCTTCTATTATCGCTGCTGAGATGAGTCTTTTGGTGTGGAGGCCTTATCCCAAGCTAGTTCTTATAATCGATGGTGTGTAACTCCTTGTGAACCATCCCAACAATGGAATCATGACAATTTGAGGCTAGATGAATACCCTTGCATATGAAGAGACATATACTGAATTCTATCTTATCTTGAAGGTGGGAACTATCCGGTAGCAAAATACGATGTTTGCAGTTCTGATCAGAGGAGATATTCCTCATATCTCTAGGCGAATTTTCTATGTTTTTCGTTTCAGGCATATGGAGGAGAATCTCCTTCTAAATCTGCGTTGTACTATTATCCCCTTTTTTAAATTGGCTATTATAGTTTACTAAGCCTTGAATGATGAGCCAATCCACCATCGAGGGCTGATTATGGAATTGGTTTGTCATACACATCCTGATTTTCCCTAGCTGTCCCTACCCCTCTGTCCATTGCCTTGTTGGCGAAAGCATCTACAGCTTGATTATGAGCTCTTAACACATGCTTGTAAACAACTTTTCCTAGCAAATTAACATTATCGTTGATTCTTTGCTTAGTTTTATTTAAGGCTTGATTTTTGAAATCTCTTCCTGCTTCCATTACAACTATTATAATTGCAGAATCACCAATGATGATTGGATCTTAAGGAAACATGTTACAACCCAAGACCGAAAGGCATCTGGTAGGAGCAAAAACCTGGCCCCCTTGCTTCCCTTATGGGCAACCAACAGGTCATTACAAGTGGCATGGTTTTCCTTGAATGATGGTGATGAGTCAACCTGCATTCGTGGATAGTAGCCAAAGATGGTTGTCCTCACTGTTGGTTTGACAATGAAGTTATGATAGGTTTTCTCATTGTTACAAAAGAAAAAAAGAGATCATGATTTATAGTCTTTTGAGCATACGATATTAGTAGGTCATAGTATTGGCACATGGTATTGTAACAACAATTTATTTATAGGTTAAGAATATCTATGGTAAAGTTTGGAGTAAATCTCTATATCATGAGGTAAGTGTTTTGATGCATTTCGACATTTACCATTCTATTTTGGAATAGGGCTTCCAAAATGTTAATTTAATTATCAAGAATTATTAGGTGGATGGTAGGGATTTAACCTCCATGGAATATTTATTGTAGTATATGAAAATCAATTTTAATATTTATCTCCAAAGTAGTTATGCCCTTTTTGTCCTTTTATTTAAATTTATTAGTTAATAAAAAACAAAGTGAATTTTGTTTTTTTGGGCATGTGGTATTGATAAGCCATGGTATTGCAAGAAATCATAATTACAAATTAATAAATTCCATCATAAAAGGGGGATAAATCTCTATGATTAAGAATCTTTGTCCATGTTTTTTAAATGTATAAATGTTCAACTTATATATTAATTCTTTTTATAATTAATAATAAGAATAATAATTTAAAATAAAGGTATAATTTACTTTCCCTGATTGGGGTAGCGATGCGAGGTAGCATGGGGATCTATGGGGGTGCTTTCCACCCCACCATGCCATCCGATATATTAAACTGAAGCGTGACGATAAAATACCATGCAAATGTGCGCAGGAAGAACCATCCAGAGGGACAACACGGTTTGTAAGAGTTGGTCTTACTGCTACAAAGGTGATTATTCATGTTCTAGTATGGGTGGTAACAGGGGGGTGTAGGTTATGTTATGCCTGTGTGGGTTATCATTATGTTAGAGATAACTTAGGAATGGGAACCTGAAGCAGATGAGAGGTATGTTGAAATGGATGGTTGACGAAGTTGTAACTTTAGCAAGGAGGTTCAAAGGAAACAAATTTAGGATCTCGGGACAGGGGGCATCATCTAGAGTACCTCTCATAGGTTGAAGGAAATTCTAGTGTTGTGGAGTCTTTGCATGGTGGTCTGTTGGGTAGAATTTGAAAGCAAACCAGTGTCCAGGATATTGGTAAGGTTTCCTTGGTTTGTAGTATGGTTCTTTTGTATAATCTTCAGAAATTGTGATGGGTATGTCTCTTTTAGGGAATTTGGTCTTTGTTTTGCGTATTTTGTTGACATTTGGGGTTTAAGGCCAACTAATGGAAGTCTTGTTAGTAGTTTTGGGGGTCTTATATTAGTCATTAATGTTGCAGGCCGCTCTAGATGTTTGTTTAGGTGGAGGGGGCATCCCCAAGGGTTGGGTTGGGAGTTCTAGATTTTTTATTACTTTGTTGCACCTATAGGGGTGGTCAAAAAAGCTGTCTTTAATCTCTTTACTTTGTTGGTTGGTCGTCTAGGAGGTTATATGGGGCTTTTTGTCTAGTTGTGGCTAAGGGCGTGGCCTAAGGACTAGGGTTTTTGTGCTATTTTTGCATAATGCCTTGTTGGTGGCTGATCTAGCCACAAGTCGGATTGAGACGCTCAAATAGGGACTGTGTTACAAGCCTGCATTGTGGGTCTGTTATGGTTTGGTTGCATTGTGGCTCAAGTGGTATTCTAGTTGTGACATGTTGCAATTTATTGAGGAGTACATTGGGGTATTATTTTTTCCAGGGCCCAGTCAAGCGGACCATGAACCGCAAATGTGGAAGGGTGAGGAGGGGAATTGGTTCGAAGGGGCAACAAGCTGTGCATATGATGGAGGACCAAGGTTTGGGGGAAGCCCTGTACCCCAACCTCGTACAGTCACCTACCATGGTAGTACTACCCCCCCTCCCTAGATGTCTTTGAAAGCCATCTCATACATGTGACCCTCCTTTTGGAGAAGCTTAGTCGTGATCGTCATGATGATAGAAATGTTGCCATTGGATTCATGAACGACCTGTAAGGTAACCAATGGAAAATGTAGGATCGTTTAGCCACCTTGTAGAGGGGTCAAAGGAGGATATATGAGAAGCTGGAACATTTGGAAAGGAAGTTGGCACACATGGAAAAACACATACATTGTGACTTCAGACCTCCCTCTTCACCTAGTACCAGACCGAAGAACCTAGCTTTGGTCAATTATTATGATCCCTGATGAATATAGATTACATTTTGATATTATTATTTTTTGTTTGTTTCATTGGTCAATTCAGATGTGTCTACTTAGTTTGCACTGACAACTTATTATCTGTTTTCATTGTTTCCTTTTGGCCAACAAATCCGGAAGGAGTGAGGCCAAAAGGCTTTTGAAAAACTGCATGCAACGATGTAATTCTCTTTGGATTAAAAAAACAGAAGATATAATTTAGTTAGTTGTTGTTATTATTATTATTATTATTTATTAATAATATGAGATATATCATATAATAAATGTTTTGATACTTACTATAAATTGATACTTATCAATATTTACCATTCATTTAATTTATATAAATATACAAATTTATATAACTATACTAAAAGTGTCATGTGGTGGCAATGTCACTACTTTTTCTTTTTTGTGACATTTCCACCGTGTAGATCTTGTTATATTATGTTTTATCTTAAGGAATTTCCTGCTTTTTTGAGCATCAATACTTATGCATTTACTTTTGACTAATTGTTTTCATATCTTGCGAAGGTTTTTGACAAGCAAGGTGTTGGGTGTATTTTTAATACTTTTTCGCCATTCTAGTACCAAGATACCTGCATTTATTTTAATTGCACTTATTCATATCGTGAAAAAATCATTCATAAGCTAGGTGCTCTTCAACTATTATAAATATTCAGGATAGATTTATGCCAATCATATATTTTAATTGCGAATCCCCAACGATAGAGAATCATCCCAACACTTGTTGAAAGTGTAGCAAGGAATGGCTTCTTTGACTTGTGCCTTAGTAAAAGATGCCAATTTGAATTTAATCTCATAGTTACTTGACCTAGTCGTCAGTTAACATGTGTGATGTGGCCTATCACTGAGTTATAGTCAGTTAATTTGAGTTTGTGAGCAAGAAGTAGAGTTGTACATGAGTTGGTTGCTAAGATCTAGTTATCTAGTGGAGTTATATTCACTGAAACTTAGTTATCTGAGCTCTAGTTTAGAATAGAGTCAATATGAGTTCAGTTGAGTAGTTGTAAATGTTGTTAACTCGCCGATCTATTAGTTAACTAGTAATTTACTAAAAATAGCCCTATTCATGCATGCAATTTGAATTGCCTAGTCGAGTGGAGGGAAAAGGCATAATTGTATTTATTGTTGCATGGTGTTGAGTGTACAAAGGGGTTTTCATGTAGCATATGAGATAATTTCCTCATAATTGTGCAAGGAAATAAGAGCTAGTATAGGTAAACACCAGTGCAGGCAGCGTGAATGAAGGCAACACGAGTGCAGGCAGAGCGAGTGCGGGCAGAGTGAGTGCAAGCAACATGGGTGCATGAATTCGAGACTTGTAGGAATTTCTTCAGTGCATGAATCATGCCATTCTATGGAATGAGGATAAAGTAGTGAGCGATATAAGGACCAACACATAGAGATTATTTTGTATAATAAATCAGAGAAAAGAGGGAAGATCTAAAGAGCCCTAGATCTGGGAAATATGAGGAACAAATTGCAAAAATAGGGTAGTGTTCTTTGGAGCCCTAGATCAGTCAAGGAGTGATTGTATGTGGGAAAATTTGAAAGCCCTAAGAAGTGTGACAGTAGCAGCTGATATGTCATAGAGATATGGTAAATATGGAAAGCTAGGCACTATTTACAAACATAGTTGTGAATAGTGACTTTTGTATGCAGTATGCATAAGCTTGAAGACCTCAAGTACAATATGCATGAAAGGATCCATGGACTATTAGGAGGCAGATTGATGGAGCCCTAGTTCAGTGTAGATCTAGAATATCCTATGCACAGACTTCTTAATGGAGCTAGAAGGCTTCTAGTGGGTAGATAAGTGAGCCAATGTTTAGTGACACAAAAAGGAGTTATGATAATTGATATTGGCAGATTGTGGAGCTGGAGATGCACGATTTCAAAGGGAGCAGCCTTAAGCAACAAGGCAAGTTGTGCACAAAATTAATAGGTGATGGACTCATAGGGCATTGTGGGAAAGAACAAGTTCAAAGGGAGAAGTTGCATCAACAGAGAACTTGGTAGAGTTGAAGATAGGCCCATGTGAACAAGGTTCTTCCAAGAATCCTTTTCTTGCTAAGAGGGAGTGTTAACTTGCAAAGAGAAAAGGCTTCATTTGACTTGTGCCTTAGTCAAATGAAGAAATTTGTATTTCCACTTTAGTAGGATGAGTTGTCAGACAGTTGGAATGAGTGACATGGCCAAGTCACTCAGTTAAGCCAGTTAATTTGAGTTTGTGGGCAATAATTAGAGTTGTTCATGAGTTTATTACTAAGATCTAACTATATAGTGGAGTTATATTTAGTGAAACTCAATAATCTGAGCTCTAGTATAGAATAGAGTTAGTATGAGTTATGTTGAGTAGTTGTAACTGCTTTAACCCACTGGTCTCTCAGTTAACTAGTCAATTTACTAAAAATATCCCTAGTCATGCATGCAATTCGAATTTCCTAGTTGAGTGGAGGGAAAAGGAATAATTTTATTATTTTTTGTATACTATTGAGTGTACAAAGGGGTTTGAATGTAGTAGATGAGCTAATTTCCTCATAATTGTGCAAGGTAATAAGAGTGAGTGCAGACAACACGAGTGCGGGAAGAGCGAGTGCATGTAGAGCGAGTGTAGGCATCATGAGTGTAGGAAGCACGAGTGCAGGAAGAACAAGTGCATGAAGAGTGAGTGTAGGATTAGTATTTTCTAGAGCAGACTCAGGAGGAGATCAATATTGTAGTGTAGGTTGAGCTTCAAGCATTGAATTTGTCATTGTAATTGATCATTGTCTCATCTGATATAATACAAACAGAGTAGGGGTTTTTCTCAGTTGGGTTCCCCAATAAAAACTGTGTTCATTGTGATTGAATGATTGCATGTGTTTATGTTGTATGTTTTTCCTTCCACATAATTTAGTAAAAGAAATTTGTGTCTATTGATTTTAGTGTGATTTCATTAGCAGCTGCAAATTTCAAGTTATTTCTACAAAAAAAATTAGAAATCTGAAATGGATGTAGAGAAATCCCTGTCGAAGATTTCAATGCCACTGCCCTACCCTTACTACCATAATTTAGAGACAAAATTCCATAAGTTCAATAATTAAGATGTTAAGTAGTTGCAACATTTTTGAAAAAACTACAAGCGCTGGTGGATTGGAGGAAAATTTTAGCATAAACTGGGCAACAAAAAGAGAAAGCATTTAATCATGTTTCAATATGATGCTTATAAATTCCTACATGTGCAAGATACCAAGGGGGGAATTAAGAATTCTAAAGAGTCCATTAATGATACCAAAATTTCCTGCTACAATGATGAATCAACCAATGGTTTCTTCCATGACTGGAGTAGCGGAGATCGACTTGGAAGTATTGCGCCTTAAAGAAATGGACGATGCAATGCCAATGATTGTGAAAATTATCACATGGAAAACATTTATTAGGATGAACTCACGCCTCCGGGTCTGGAGCCTTAACTCGGGGGCGCTGAGACGTTGTCCCTCTCGAAAATAGAAAAATTATAGCTCAACATTGGAAGCAATTTTCTTTAATGGAAAATTTCTTCTATGATGGAAACTAATTACCACTCATTGATGATATATATCTCTATACCCACAGGGACATAATAATTAATAATATTCATAATCTAATATACTAATTAATTAGTAACTATTGTTATGACTTCCAAAAAAATCCACTCTAACACCTATAATGAATGTTATGCATGTCAATCCAAATACTCAAATTGATATTGTTGATGGCTATCAAGATACTATCGTACACTCATAATGTAGGAATCTTAATTCAATACAATAATTATGATGAGAGACACTCTCTAGCCCAATTAGCAAGAAATGTTGTAATTTCTTGTCCTGTAAACAATTTGTCACGATCAAAATAAAATAAAATAAAAATAACCTTTTGTTAAAATATAAATTTTACGTAGTTCTTTTTTATCAATTTAAGTTGAGTAGTTAAAGTAAATTTGAAATAGAAATAAAAATAAAAATTACCCTATGTTAAAATAAAATTTCTGCGGTTTTTCTTTTAATTAATTTTTATTGGGTAGTTAAGGTAAACTTGACTTGGTCATGTTATTGGTGGTTTTTGAGCTCTAGGTTTATGAGAACCCATGATATTTCCCATGGTATTCATGTGGAGTATAGCTTATTCAAAGGGGGGAATTAAACTAGCCTAGATCCATCTTAACTCTGAATCTACCAAGCACCTAGAGGGATAAAATCTCTTGAGATGAAAATATCATAAGATGCAAAAAGATTTGATCCCCCTCGATGCTTGGTAGATTCAAAGTTAAGACGGATCTAGGCTGGTTAATTAATGTTATGTCACAACCCTCTAAAATAACTACCAAACACATTTCTACTAATGATTTAAAGTTTATAATAGTTTCAATATAATAATTAATTAAGGTGTAGTCCACCTTATAAACGAAATGGCCTTTTTCACGACATTTTTTTCTGGTTAATTTTAGCCAAAATCTAACATAGATTTTAAGTTGTTTAATCTGTAGAGTTCAAGTGCTCAAGGGATTTTTCAGGGTTTTGAATCCATTTATTCATTTAAAAATGCATTTTAAACAACAAAAAGTCGCATTCTTTGTTGAAATTGTTTTGTCAGATTCCAATGAAAAAGTTTATTTCGTCTATAAATTAGACTATGCCATTAATTAATGCTATGCTATATCCCTATAAAATTACTACTAAACATATTTCTACTCTACTCATGATTTAAAGTTTATAATATTTTATAATTAGAATATTTTAAGATATATATTGAAATATATTGTATTTTAAATTTCATGTTGTTTGTACTAACATTGAGTATGCTCCTAAAATTATTGGGCCTTCTTCTCAACCCCCCTCTGTAAATTTACTCCCTCCTCGTCACAATGAGAATTTGGAGGCTCCCCTTACCCCTTGCACTGATACATTACCCCACTTACAGGCCTCACCTACCTCATCTGCTTCCCCTTCGCTCGGCTCTTGCCCAAATATTTTTGAATTACCCTCTCTTCCTTCCTGAACCTTAGCTGGTTCGTCTTGTTCATATCCCCCTCCAAATGGTTCCCCTCACATGTCGAGGCCTTCTTCCTCTCCTCCCCCTTCGCATGGAGTCCCAACAGGAAATGTCTCCTCATAACTCGGTCGGGAGCGACCTTGAATTTTTTACAATTAACCCTGCACTGGAATTAGCTTCCCTCTCCATTCATAAGGGTGTGGGGTCTCATACCTCTCCTACTATCAGTCCCAACTCGACCCTTAACATTACTATACATCGTAGAGGTGGCAAGGGTAGCAGATAGTTTAGAGGAAGATCGAACCTGAAGGAACTTTATTTTCCGAATCCTTCTTACTTGCAAGATGTCCCCATCTTAACTTCCATTGACCCTCGGGCCATTAGAGCAGTTGCACTCATCCCTCTGAATTCATGATGATTTGCCTCTTCATGAACTTGCAAGGATTGGGGGACTCTTCTAAGAAACTTTCCCTTAGACACCTTTTCCTTTTTGTGTGTACTTTCATTATAATGTAACAAGAAACGATGGCGACCTCTCATAAGGTCTTTGAATATTTTCAGTATATTTTCCTAGATTGGAACATGGTGGTTGTAGATTCATGTGGTCTTTCAGGTGGTTTGGAAGCCCTCTAGGAACCCTTATGGTTGTCTTTTTCGATATAAAATGTTTTGCTGGTATCTTATTAATAAAAAACATTCGAGGAGATTCATAAATAATCCATTTTCTAAACCTCTATGCTCCTTATAAGGACAGGGTGTTATTTTGGGATCATTTGGAGGTTAGTGACATTATAAAGATCGATTCCCTTTTCATGGTGGGTGACTTCAACGCCACTCTTTCCATGAGGGAATGTTGGGGGGGAAATGCAAGCGGGATCCCTCGGCAGATAAACTACAAACTCTTTTTGCTGAAAACCATCTATTGGACATATATCCCTCTCCTCTTTCTCTAGCCTGGTATAATGTTAGAGCTAGTGCAAACCATACCGGGAAAAGATTGGATCGCTTTCTGGTGCATGAGAACCTGGTGGAGAGATTGGGTAATCTACAACCCTTAGTGGATATGACATTCATATCAAATCACCTTCCCATTGTTTTACAATGGAGGACTGAGAAAATTCGCTTGGGAATTCCTTTCAAATTCAATCAAATATGGCTAGAGGATGATGATTTCAACAATTTAGGTACTTTGACATGGAATAAGGTGGTTCTCGAGCCAGGGACATATTGCATGCAACACATTCCTAAGAAACTACAATTCCTTAAGAGTTGAGTCTCAATATGGGAGAGAAAAAAAAATAGTTATTCAGGGATTTGAAGACTCTTGTTGCTAAGATTGAAATTTTGGGTAGCGAGTTGGATGGAGGGGATCCAACCCCAATATTATTAGAGGGGATAAAGGAGCTCAAGGGAAAGAAAAGACATATTTTACAAGTACAAGAAGCTACCCGACATTTGAAAAGTCGAGCTTTATGGCTTAACGAAGGGGATAGGAATACCTGTTTATTTCACAGATATGCAAACCTAAGGAGGAACACTAATACTATATGGAAAATAAAGGGAAGAAATGATGTGAATGTATACACTACTGTAGAGATACAAGAACAAGTGGTTTTTTTTTTTAAATCTTTTTACAGGGACTGGATTGGGGTGAACATGGATGACCACATCTAGGCATCAGAAAACTAGCCCCTCATGCTTGAGGCAGCACAAAATGACGCATTTTTTAGGCCTATAGAGATGGACGAGGTACTTAGAATATTGAAATCTTTTGTGAATGATAAGTGTCTTGGACTGAATAGTTGGGCTGGGGAGATTTTCCTCCACTTCTATGATTTGATGAGACACGAGCTTTTGAATATGTCGAAGTGTCCAAGACTGATGAGAATGTGACGGAAGCCATAAAATCTACCTTCATCACTCCCATTTTGAAGTCATATGATCCCTCCACCTTTTTGGATTTCAGACCTATCTCGCTATGCAATATTACATACAAGCTCATCTCAAAAATCATTACGGATCTTATGAAGTATATTCTCTCGTCCCATATCTCTAAAAAATAATACGATTTCTTGCCCAACCATTTGATTCATAATGTTGTGGCCATTACAAAAGAATATATTCATTCCATCCATACAAGGAAAATGGAGGCACTGGTCATGAAGGTGGATTTGTAGAAGGCATATGATTTTGTGGATTCGACCTTCTTGAGACTCATACTGATGAAGATTAGAATAGCTATGTACAATTTTAAATTGATTATGGCATGTGTTACCTCAACATCTTTTGCAGTTCTAATTAAAGGATACCCATCTCGTTTTTTGAAAGCCAAGAGGGGACTGCGACAAGGATGCTCACTCTCATCATTACTCTTTATATTGGTCATGGACGAGCTCGGCCTTAAAATCAGGGAGGCAAGATCTTCGAGACTTTTATGCGGAATCAATTTGGGTAGAAATGTTGATATTTCATGGTATCCTCACTTTTAGGATGGTATCCATATCACACTGGTTGACTGTGCATTATATCATTATGAGATTTAGCAAGGCGTCAGGGTTGAGAATAAATGGAGGAAAATGATTTCTTTTATATTCTGGCAGAGATCAGGAGGTGATCTCATTCATTGCGGGCATATTTGGTGTTGAAACTAAGCCCCTGTGTGAGGGCTTCACATATTTGGGATATCATCTCAAATCAAACAATTATAGGGCAATTGATTGGTTATGGCTCTTGGACAAATTCCGTCGTAAATTGTTTGGTTGATCTCACATATGGCTTACTTTGGGGGGTAGGTACACCCTGGCACATGCAGTTCTATAACAGATAGAAATATACTATGCTCACCTATATATACTTCCGACCACTATTATTTCGAAAATGTGGAGTATTACATCACATTTCATCTAGGCTAGAATAGGGGTGGGAAGAAAATTCCATTTGATCAGATGTGATAAAATCACGATTTCGAAGAAATATGATGGATGGGGGATATTGGACATGAAAATATTTGGATGGGAAATTTTGATAAAGTCCTTGTGGCATGCTCTAAATTGACAAGAGATATGGAGGGACATCATTCACACAAAATACTTGAAATGCCAGAGCATATCTGATTGGATTAGAGATGACACGATAGGTAAAAAATTGTGTTCGTATATATGGTCGAGCTTCCACAAAGTTAAATAATGTTTTCTCCAATGTATTCGATGGTCTTTTGGAAAGGGAAACTGCATACTTATTGGCATAGACAACATTCTCAACGTCCATCCTACCTTCGCCCTCCCGGCGGAGGTTATTGAATGTTTACATGGCAGGGGATATTTCTTTCTAGAACAGGTCATTCAACGGTGGCATGGTTTGTTTCCTGTGTGGAAGAAGGCTATAGATATCAACCTAGTTGGACACAGTGTCAATGTCTAGAATAATCACATCTTGGAACTAAGAAGAGCAGGATTGTGTAACTCTGAGAGAGGCGACTACTTGATATGGAGTGGGGTTCTCCATAAGGAATCTGTGGAGGTGGTGGAGACGTACAGGTATATTCTGTGAAAAAAAATATCATTAGAAAATACTTGTTGGTTCCGGAAAATATGGAAACTAAAGGTTCCCGTTAAGATCATTCTATTCACTTGGTTGGTCTGGCATGATAAAACACTGACTTGGGACAATGTGTGCAAGAGAGATGTTCATGGACCTAGTTGGTGCCCATTATGCCAAAATACATTAGAAGTTATACGTCATCTTCTTATGGATTGTTAAATCACAACACATGTATCGCAATGGATATCTTAGAGTTTTAATATTACTTTTAGAACTTACCTCTCTGTTGAACAATGTCTTTGCTAGTGGTTGGAAAAGGGAGGGATACTACAACCTATTCCTGTATATTTTTTCTGGGAAATATGGTGCGTCAGGAATAAATATATTTTTGAAGGCATCCCCATCAACAACTATAGGATCTACTCCTACATTGGCACTTGGATAGACACGCAAAAAATTGGAGTTAAAATGGATAGAGATTTAAGTGTTCGTCTATTACAACTTTGCATACAATTTCCAGCAAGGTACTTTGATGGCGTTGCACAAGTAGGAATTTGTGGTTGTGGTGCATGGCTTAGGATCAGTGAAAGAAAACAATACAAAATATCTTGGCACGATGGCACAGGCACTAACATGAGGGATGATATCTTGGCACTATGGGAACTTCTTTGGTTTGCAAAGAATCTTTCCATGAGTACCATACATGTATTCAGGGATTCCAAGTCCCTCATTGACATAATTCTAGGGAAAAGTGTTATTTATCCCCCTCATCTTGATGGTTGGCTCAACCACATTCAATATCTAAAGCTCTCCTATGACTGCATCACCTTTAACCATATTTATTGGGAGTCTAACATTGTTCCAGATACACTGTCCAAAAAGGGCCTTACCAAGGCTACAAGATACATGCACTATCAGTACCTAGAGGACAACACTGTTAGATAGGTTAGCTTGATATAACTTCCATAGTTTTCTGTTTCCAATGCCTATTATTTTTATTGAATATTTGAACATACATGTCACTAAAATGTAGTTTTTTATGAGATAATGTTTGAATTTTTATGCTACATCAGAGTTTAAACTCCTTGATCTATAAGAAGCATTACTTTGACAAAACAAAGACACTCTCACTCTGTAGGATGGAGATTATATATATGCACAATTTTTGCTCAAATGTACTGATATATTATATAAACCAATATTTTTTTCCTTTGAACAAAATATTTTTATTATATATGTATAGAAATTAACAATCGATTAATTCGATTGGCTATTATTATAAATCTTATAATAAATATTTAATAATATAATGTTTAATTAATCACATAGTTAAAAATTCCTTGCGATATTAATATTACAATAATATGTAATATTATTATAAAAATAATACTATTAACATAATTCTTTAATATTAATAATATAATATTAATAAATCACATGGTTAAAAAATCCTTGCGATATTAATTATTAAAATAATATGTAATGATATTATAAAATATACTTATTGATAAATTCTTAATAAAAATCATAGATATTAATTAATCACATGGTTAAAACTTCCTTGCGATATTAATTATTACAAATAATATGTAATGTTGTTTAAGCTTTATTTCCTACTCAAGAGATTTTGAAGCGACGATGATTAGGTGTACTTTTAAAACATTGGTTGAGGTTAAAGTTACTAGTTAAAAACCCGTGGGTTGTCCTTCTTCTCTAATAAAGAAAAATAAATAAAAACAAAAGCTCTCGCTCCTCATTTTACCCAAATACACTATCACGTGTTCTGTGATCTAAGTAAATTAAGAAGATGATGTTATGGCAAATGCAAAGATTAGTCTATTTCAAAGTATGTTGATTGACATGGGCCATGACCTAGTTTGTACACCATGACATTACTACTTGAAAATATTAGGGTATGAATCTCCTCCTGCCTTTTCCATGGTCAGCCATCTTGAGGCATTAATGAAAATAAAGGGAGTAATGATAAACTTTGATGGGTTTAAAATTATCTTTATAAGATAATTATTATTTAAATGTAAGTTTAAGTTACTTTAGATAGTTTAACTAATAACTTTAATTAATAAATTATCCAAACCATTAATAATAAAATAATATATGATTATAATATTATAATAATAATTATAATAATAAAATATTAATATTAGTATTAAAGATAAATTAAATTCGATATTATGACTAATAGTTACAATCTTTATATTTATTAATATATGTTAACATTTTACTCATTATTATATTCTCCAAATTTATTATTTTCTAACTCAAATATGGTAAACGTTTTACTTAAAATAACATACAATACCAACCAAAAAGTATTAAAATAATATTCGTTATTAGCTTAAATAGCTTTAATGACATTCCAAAACATTCTTAAATGATATCGATATTAAACACTAATACATTGAATAACTATTTATTTAATAATATTATTATAATTAAATAATCTGACTAGTCAAATTTAGCCGTTTCATTATCAATTATAGCCGTTTGTCCAGTCTAGTCTAATATAGCCGTTTGTCCAGTCTAGTCTAATATAACCGTTTCCAGTCAAACCTAGCCGTTGGAAGATCTGATATCCTTATTTAACATGTAGCCATGATCTGATTCTTCAACTTGCCCTAACGATGAACCACACTCGTTGGTTTGAAACGCGTCGACAAAATTTTTTTGATGTGATTTTTTCGAAAATATTTCTATAATACTCAGAATATGGATCACAAAAGCTTAAATTCGAAAATATATTTGGTTGAAACCTAAAGTTAGGATAAAAAAATATTTATTTCATATATATTATAATAATAAATAATTTCTATAATAAGAAATTATATATCTTATTTAAGAATAAAGATCAAGAGATCTCTTAAATAATTTATATTTAGTAAAAAACTAGCTGTAATGTAATAATTAAATATTTTATTTCGATATTATAAATTAATTATTTAATGATATTAATTAATATAATAATATTATCTAAAATAATTAATTTGTATAATACTATTTGTGAGGAGTTGACTTATTCCTATTAAATAAAATATAATATATTGTGAGGGAAAATATTATCAATTTCTATAATAAGAATATTTATTAATACTATCACTTTAATATGACCATTATTTGTTAGAGATAGGTTTCTCCCTTGAATAGAA
Organism: Pinus taeda; assembly: GCA_000404065.3. Taxonomy (NCBI): domain Eukaryota; kingdom Viridiplantae; phylum Streptophyta; class Pinopsida; order Pinales; family Pinaceae; genus Pinus; species Pinus taeda. Next base: position 107,621 of record APFE030945787.1, on the reverse strand, counting down.
GAATAGCAAGGAATAATTCTAAAGGTTTATCATAAAAATATTAATGGTCAAGTTGAATTATTAAGCGCAAACAAATTTTAATTTGTTAGCCATTTTACTCAGAAATATACTTACTAAGCTAAACATATGAAGTTAAAGAAAATTAATAAGGATATAAGGGGATAAAACTAGAAAAAGATAAAAGAGAATCATAAAGAATAAAGAGGAGAGAGGAAGAGTCATGAAAAGAGAGCCAGAATTTAGCTTTTACTCAATTTCCAACCATCATCCCTATTAAAGTTTCTCGCATAATTTTCAATCTCAATCACTTATTAAGATTTCTCGCATGTCTTTTAATCTCAATCCCTTTCTTGAGTTTCATGTGGTAGAAATAATCAACCCTAACACAAAACTTAATTGATAATTTATTTTTATTTTAAAATACTTAAAATTATTAAAATTTATATAATTTTTATTATTTTTTTGGGTTTAAAAAACACCCATTTAATTTTCCCAATATATTTTTGTATGATTCTAAATGAATTTTGAAAATCTTACGTGAAGTTTGAAAAGATCGGTATATTTAAAACAAGTATATATGATTAAATACAATTTAATTTTGCGTTCTTGGGAACTTAGGAAAGACGTGTGTGGGATACAATTTAATTTTGCGTCCTTTCAATTTGGGAAAGACGTGTCCGGGATTTTTTTGGTTTTAATTTAAAAAACATTATTTTAATTTTAATTTTTATAATATAAATATTGAAAAATCAAACATCTTAGTATTAATGATATTTCATTAATTTATGAAATAAATAAAATATATCTTCATTCCATTTTCTATCCGCCTAAAAAGACGAAGAGGAAGATGTAATTACTTAAATTTAAGTATCTATTATAATAACAATAATAATAAATTAAAATTGATAATTAGGTAAGTGTACGATTACAATTTTCTGTGTCTCATACAAAAATAACAAATAAAAATAATGAATAACAATGGTTTAGTATTCACATGGTAAGGGAAAGAATGAAGTTTAGTGATAAATTTGTAACATATGGAATAGTTGAATTGAGGCTTTTGTGATCCATAGTTTCATGAGGAAAGAATTTCAACGTAAATCACATAATGATACATTTGTCGATGCCTTTCGAACCAACGAGTGTGGTTCATCATCAGGACAAGTTGAAGAATCAGATCATAGCTGCATGTTAAATAGGGAGAGCAAATCTTCCAAGAGTTAGGTTTGACCGGAAAACGGCTATATCAGATTAGACTAGACCAACGGCTATATTTGACCATGAAACAGCTAAATGTTTCATGCCATTATAAAACTAAAGCAAATGGTTTGGAAACGAGTTCTAGGCTTGTGTGGAAGTGACGTGAAAGTGATGAATTCAAAGAATGTTTTTTAATAATAATAAAATAAAAAGTATATATATTAAATATAAATAATAAATAAAAATAAATAATAAAAATATGAAAAGATGTAATAATAGTAAAAATAAAATAGTAAATAATAATATTAGAGTTTTAAATCTAGTTATTTTTAGTGAGATTTTTGGAACCTTTTTTTGTGGGTTTTCTAGTTTAATTTGTCTAAAATTTGGCAGGAATTTATTGAAATCACAAGCTTGATGGGTAACCTCTGCACAATTGAAGTGCCCTAGGGGTTTTTCAAGGTGTTGAATTCATATATACATATTGTATAAGAATTTTTTCGAAAGAAATCACATTGAAGATTTTGGTCGACGTGTTTCAAACCAGCAAGTGTGGTTCATCTTCAGGACACGATGAAGAACATATCTAGAAATAGGGTTAAATAGATAAACAAGTCATCCTAACAACTAGAAGATAACTACTATATTTGACTGGAGAAGATAACGGCTATATTTGCCTCAGGGAAGGAAAGATGAGATTTTTTTTTAAGATTAAAAGAATTTTACTAGCTATTATGTTATGTTCAATTAACATGTTATATTTATATTATAAATATTTAAATGTATGGTAAAGGTATCTTAAATATGTAATATGGTTAATCAAAAATATATTTATTCTTGTTATATTACACTTAATTTATATGAATAATCAAGTAAATAATAACCATTTATATGTTTATATTCACCTATATAACATAAATATAATTATATATTTGATATTAAATATAACATAGTAACTATATCTATATATAAATATGTGTAAATAATATTTATGTAATGTTAAGATATACATTAAATTAAAATTAGTTTTATAACAATCTAAATATATAAGAAACTAAAGATTAGAGTTTTAGATCTATTTAATCTATTTTAACGAAATATATTAGATTACCAAAAGATTAGACTATTAATAAGGAATTAGATGTGAAAAAAAAAAACGGTTGGAGCGTGAGGTTAATGGTTGCCTTCCTTTTCTTGATGTCCTTATTTCTAGGAAAGTCGATGGATCTTTTTCCCATGAGGTATATCGAAAAAAGACTCACATTGAGCAATATCTTCATGCTAATTCTCACCATTTCCCTGCTCAAAAGATAGGTGTTCTCAGCACGTTAGCCACTCAGGCTCTCAAAATTTCCGATAAAGACCACTTTTCTAAAGAAAAATCTCATCTTCTTAATGTTTTTGTCCAAAATGGCTTATAGTAAGTAGCAAGGTGTCAAAGCTTTCCTTAAAGCAAGCAAGGGTCCCAAGGTCAAGAAAGAACCCATTGATCACTTTTCAAGAGTCCACCTCCCCTTCGTCCAAGGGACGACAGATAAGATTGCTAGGATCCTGAAGAAGCATAACATTCCTTCGACCTTTAGACCCCTCAACATGATTAGAAGTTCCCTCAAGTCTGTTAAAGACCATGTAAACCCTATAGATATGAAAGGTGTTTATATCATCCCTTGTTCCTGTGGAACCTCATATATAGGTGAAACTAGTCATTCTATTAACTAGAGGATTAAGGAACACACTGTTGATATCAAGCACGGAAGGACCAAATCTTCCGCTTTAGCCGAACATGCGAAGAATACCAAGCATCATATATGCATTGAAAAGGCTAGGGTTATCACTAAGATTCCTCATTTCCACCATCGCAAGTTTAGGGAAGCCATTGAAATTGAGAAGTCTTCCAATAATATTAACAGGGATGACGGATGGAAAATTAGTAGTTGTTGGATTCCCGCCCTCTCGTCTTAGTCTTTGTCTAAGCCCGTTTTTTTCCACATATAATTCATTATTAATAGTCTAATCTTTTGGTAGTCTAATATATTTTGTTAAAATGGATTAAATAGATCTAAAATCCTAATCTTTAGTTTCTTTATATATTT
>APFE030945787.1:80588-102637 GCA_000404065.3 Pinus taeda | reverse complement strand
GATATTAAACACTAATACATTGAATAACTATTTATTTAATAATATTATTATAATTAAATAATCTGACTAGTCAAATTTAGCCGTTTCATTATCAATTATAGCCGTTTGTCCAGTCTAGTCTAATATAGCCGTTTGTCCAGTCTAGTCTAATATAACCGTTTCCAGTCAAACCTAGCCGTTGGAAGATCTGATATCCTTATTTAACATGTAGCCATGATCTGATTCTTCAACTTGCCCTAACGATGAACCACACTCGTTGGTTTGAAACGCGTCGACAAAATTTTTTTGATGTGATTTTTTCGAAAATATTTCTATAATACTCAGAATATGGATCACAAAAGCTTAAATTCGAAAATATATTTGGTTGAAACCTCACTGTTAGGATAATAAAAATATTTTATTTCATTATATATTAATATAATAATTAATATAATCAATTTCTATAATAAGATATTTATTTAATATTCTTATTAAAGAATAGAAAGATGCAAGAGATCTCTTAAATTATTTAATATTTATTAAAAAACTAGCTTAAATGTAATATTAAATATTTTATTCGATATTAAAATTAAATAATTAAAATGATATTAATTAAATATAATAAATTATCTAAAATAATTAATTGTGTATAATATTTATTGGTGAGAGATTGACTTATTGCCTATTAAATAAAAGTATAAATATATTATCAGAGAATGACAAAAAATATTTTATTTATTATATGATAATTTATAATATTATCAATTTCTATAATAATAATATATTGAATATTCTCACTTTAATAATGACCATATTTGTTAGAGGATAGGTTAATCTCCCTTGAATAGAAGAATAGCAAGGAATAATTCTAAAGGTTTATCATAAAAATATTAATGGTCAAGTTGAATTATTAAGCGCAAACAAATTTTAATTTGTTAGCCATTTTACTCAGAAATATACTTACTAAGCTAAACATATGAAGTTAAAGAAAATTAATAAGGATATAAGGGGATAAAACTAGAAAAAGATAAAAGAGAATCATAAAGAATAAAGAGGAGAGAGGAAGAGTCATGAAAAGAGAGCCAGAATTTAGCTTTTACTCAATTTCCAACCATCATCCCTATTAAAGTTTCTCGCATAATTTTCAATCTCAATCACTTATTAAGATTTCTCGCATGTCTTTTAATCTCAATCCCTTTCTTGAGTTTCATGTGGTAGAAATAATCAACCCTAACACAAAACTTAATTGATAATTTATTTTTATTTTAAAATACTTAAAATTATTAAAAAATTATATATTAAGATTTTTATTATTTTTTTGGGTTTAAAAAACACCCATTTAATTTTCCCAATATATTTTTGTATGATTCTAAATGAATTTTGAAAATCTTACGTGAAGTTTGAAAAGATCGGTATATTTAAAACAAGTATATATGATTAAATACAATTTAATTTTGCGTTCTTGGGAACTTAGGAAAGACGTGTGTGGGATACAATTTAATTTTGCGTCCTTTCAATTTGGGAAAGACGTGTCCGGGATTTTTTTGGTTTTAATTTAAAAAACATTATTTTAATTTAATTTATAATATAAATATTGAAAAATAAACATTCTAGTATAAGATATTCATAGTTAAATAATAAAATATATCTCAGTCATTCATCCGCCTAAAAAAGACGAAGAGGAAGATGTAATTACTTAAATTTAAGTATCTATTATAATAACAATAATAATAAATTAAAATTGATAATTAGGTAAGTGTACGATTACAATTTTCTGTGTCTCATACAAAAATAACAAATAAAAATAATGAATAACAATGGTTTAGTATTCACATGGTAAGGGAAAGAATGAAGTTTAGTGATAAATTTGTAACATATGGAATAGTTGAATTGAGGCTTTTGTGATCCATAGTTTCATGAGGAAAGAATTTCAACGTAAATCACATAATGATACATTTGTCGATGCCTTTCGAACCAACGAGTGTGGTTCATCATCAGGACAAGTTGAAGAATCAGATCATAGCTGCATGTTAAATAGGGAGAGCAAATCTTCCAAGAGTTAGGTTTGACCGGAAAACGGCTATATCAGATTAGACTAGACCAACGGCTATATTTGACCATGAAACAGCTAAATGTTTCATGCCATTATAAAACTAAAGCAAATGGTTTGGAAACGAGTTCTAGGCTTGTGTGGAAGTGATGAATTCATAAGTATGTTTTAATAAAATAAATAATAATGTAATATAATATAAAATATAAATAAATAAAGAAAATATAATATAATAAAAATGAAAAGAAGTAATAAAGTAAATAAAATAAAATAGTAAATAATAATATTAGAGTTTTAAATCTAGTTATTTTTAGTGAGATTTTTGGAACCTTTTTTTGTGGGTTTTCTAGTTTAATTTGTCTAAAATTTGGCAGGAATTTATTGAAATCACAAGCTTGATGGGTAACCTCTGCACAATTGAAGTGCCCTAGGGGTTTTTCAAGGTGTTGAATTCATATATACATATTGTATAAGAATTTTTTCGAAAGAAATCACATTGAAGATTTTGGTCGACGTGTTTCAAACCAGCAAGTGTGGTTCATCTTCAGGACACGATGAAGAACATATCTAGAAATAGGGTTAAATAGATAAACAAGTCATCCTAACAACTAGAAGATAACTACTATATTTGACTGGAGAAGATAACGGCTATATTTGCCTCAGGGAAGGAAAGATGAGATTTTTTTTTAAGATTAAAAGAATTTTACTAGCTATTATGTTATGTTCAATTAACATGTTATATTTATATTATAAATATTTAAATGTATAAGTAAAAGTATCTAAAATATGTAATATGGTATCAAATAAGTTATTCTTGTTTATATTAGACTTAATATAATGATAATCAAAGAAAAATAATAACCAATTATATGTTATATCAATAATTATATAAAAATATAAATATTTTATATATTTTATAAATTTGAATATAAAATAAACATAGTAACTAATATATATATATATATATAAATAGTGTAGAAAAATTATTTAATGTAAAATAAGTAAAGATATAATTAAAATTAATTATTTATAACAATCTAAATATATAAAGAAACTAAAGATTAGAGTTTTAGATCTATTTAATCTATTTTAACAAAATATATTAGACTACCAAAAGATTAGACTATTAATAAGGAATTAGATGTGAAAAAAAAAAACGGTTGGAGCGTGAGGTTAATGGTTGCCTTCCTTTTCTTGATGTCCTTATTTCTAGGAAAGTCGATGGATCTTTTTCCCATGAGGTATATCGAAAAAAGACTCACATTGAGCAATATCTTCATGCTAATTCTCACCATTTCCCTGCTCAAAAGATAGGTGTTCTCAGCACGTTAGCCACTCAGGCTCTCAAAATTTCCGATAAAGACCACTTTTCTAAAGAAAAATCTCATCTTCTTAATGTTTTTGTCCAAAATGGCTTATAGTAAGTAGCAAGGTGTCAAAGCTTTCCTTAAAGCAAGCAAGGGTCCCAAGGTCAAGAAAGAACCCATTGATCACTTTTCAAGAGTCCACCTCCCCTTCGTCCAAGGGACGACAGATAAGATTGCTAGGATCCTGAAGAAGCATAACATTCCTTCGACCTTTAGACCCCTCAACATGATTAGAAGTTCCCTCAAGTCTGTTAAAGACCATGTAAACCCTATAGATATGAAAGGTGTTTATATCATCCCTTGTTCCTGTGGAACCTCATATATAGGTGAAACTAGTCATTCTATTAACTAGAGGATTAAGGAACACACTGTTGATATCAAGCACGGAAGGACCAAATCTTCCGCTTTAGCCGAACATGCGAAGAATACCAAGCATCATATATGCATTGAAAAGGCTAGGGTTATCACTAAGATTCCTCATTTCCACCATCGCAAGTTTAGGGAAGCCATTGAAATTGAGAAGTCTTCCAATAATATTAACAGGGATGACGGATGGAAAATTAGTAGTTGTTGGATTCCCGCCCTCTCGTCTTAGTCTTTGTCTAAGCCCGTTTTTTTCCACATATAATTCATTATTAATAGTCTAATCTTTTGGTAGTCTAATATATTTTGTTAAAATGGATTAAATAGATCTAAAATCCTAATCTTTAGTTTCTTTATATTAAATGGTATAAATAATAAATTTAATACATCTATATCTATAATAAAAACCATTCTACACATATTAATATATGATATAGTCCACATATATATTTATATATAAATATAAAAATTATATTTTTATTAATATATGAAATAACATAAAAATTGGTTATATTATTCTTTATATTATAATTAAGTCTAATAATAAGCAAAACCAAGAAAAATATATTTGATAACCCATATTACACATTTAGATACCTTTACCTTAAAATATTATAAATATAAATAAACATGTTAATGAACATGAACATAAGGCTGTAAAATTCAATTATTATAAAAAAAAAAAAGAAAAAAAAAAAAAATTCCCATCTTTTCCTCTCCGAGTCAAATGTATGCCGTATCTCCCCAGTTAAATATAGTCATTATCTTGGAGCTGTTAGGTTGGCTTGTTTATTGCTTTTAACCCTCCTCCTAGACTGTTCATCATGTGTCTTGAAGATGAACCAAACTCGTTGGTTCGAAACGCGTCGACCAAAATCTTCAATGTGATTTCTTCTGAAAAAATTCTTATACAGTATGATATGGATCACAAAAGCTTGAATTCGGAATTCATATATACAGTCAAAAACAGTTTAAATAACACAAATCAAGATTTCACCTCAAAATTTTCCACCGGATTCCGGCACCAGAAAGTTCAAAAAGTCACACTAAAGACAACTTCGTTCTAAATAAATATATATGTAAGTAAACTAGAAAAATGACGTAGTCTAACCAGGCTGTTTTTTTGCTGTGAAAATCATGGAAATTCCGGCTATATTTTGATAAAATATGGTCGGAATTTTTCTAAATCCAAGTTATAGTTGTCAAATTTCAATATTTTGGGTGCCCTAAAAGTTTTTGATGGTGTTGAATCCATTTCCACCATCAAAAACATGATTCAGTCATTGCTACTGCACGACTTTTTGAAATATTTTTGCCCAGATTTTGACAACTTTTGGCCGTCGAGGCAATTCCTCCGCCTGCGTAGACAACTCCTATAAAAATAGTAAAAATAAGTAAAGTTTACAAAAAAATAAAATAAAATAAGAAATAGTTAAATTACAAGAACTATAAAAATGTAAAAAATAAGTAAAGTTAACAAAAAGTAAAAAGGAATAAAATAAGAAAGAATTGAATAAAGAGAAATATTAAAATAAATAAAACTTAAAATAAAGATATGAAAGTTGCATGTCGACACATGGAATGTGTGCATGAAGACCTATTTCTATTGTTTGGTCTATTTAATAGACAGTGAGGAAGATAAGATTCATCATTCCTGTTGAGCCTACAGTTGGGTGGAGAGTCGTCCCCAAAACTTTGTTGCGGTTAGCAGGAATCAAATACATTTTAAATTTTTATTCTTATCAAATGAGTTTTAGATTTTTATTTTTATCAAACACGTTTCTTGGAAATCTATTATAGATTTGAAATATAAAAGTATATTATTAAAGTTTTGAAATATTTATTTGTGAGAATAAAATGTAAAAATGGAATATATTTGACATAGCGATATGTATAGGATACTAAACTATTTGTGTTTTATTTTATTTTGCTTTTTAAATTAATTTTTATTATATTTGTTTTAATTAAAGATATATTAGTTATTTTTAATAGTGCTCATGGTGCAAACAAACTTAAGTGTAACTTATAATCAAGGAAGAAATGTAGTGTAACCAAAGGTTAGCAAAGATAAAATATTAAAAAGCTATGGAACTATTTTTATGCTTTATTCTTTGAGTAATGTTATTTAATATATATGTTAAAAAGAAAAAAAAAATATATAATATATATAAAATATAACGATTAAACTAATAGCATTATGATTGTATGGTTATTTATTTTTGTCACAATGTACTATTTTTTGTAAGAGTGAATTTTTCTATGTGATGTTGTATTGGATAAACATAACATTGGAAGTGATATGGAATTCAAACTTGGTTTGATACAAGGGAGATCATGGCTCCTAAGCGTCGAAGACAAACCCAAGTCACCCCTGAGGTGGAAACCCCACCTCCTACCACTACAGAGATTGGAACCCTAGCTGAGCAAGCTATATTACGTTCCCTTTAGGAAATGAAAAATATCTTTAAGAATTGGGTCACAATCCAAGGTAAAGGTAAAATAAATGATCAAGGTAAAGGAGCAGAGTTGGAACAAAAACAGAGACAAGACATAAATTCTCAGGTTAATGTCGAAGATAGACAAACAAACCTCGATATTATGAAAGAAGTCCAAAAATCCAAATTACCAGAGTTCACAGGTCAAGATGGGGGTTCAAAAGCAGAAGTGTTGGTAATTGGTGTTAAGAGAGCACTTAGATTTAAGGCATATACTTTAAGGGAAAATGCCCAAATAACAATGAGTCTACTAAAAGGAAAATCTCTATTACGGTGGGTGAATGAAGAAATGAAGATGCAAGTCATCCCATTGCGAGTTACTTGGGAAATGTTTGAGGAAGCCTTTAGAACCAGGTACCTATCAGAGAAGTAAAAACACCAACAAGTAGGGGCTTTCCATGCAGTGTGAGAGAATGGTAGATCTATCGAAGACTATGAGGCTGAATTCTATGCATTGGTCCATCATCTGGACTATATGGACGATGAAAAGCGTCAAGTTCAAAGATTCTTGTATGGGCTCGATCCTTTGGTCTGAGTGGAAGTCTCCATGTGGAAAACCACCTCTATGGAAGCAACCACTAGTTTAGCCAAACAAGTCCTGAGGACGATAAATATGAAAAAGAAAATGGTGGTTGATGGAAATACATAGAAGGAACACCCCATGATGAGGGTAAATAGATAAGGCAGGCACCCATATGGATTCCAGCAAAGACAAAACAATGTTGTCTGGATTTCTAGAGCAACTTTTGGGTTGCCTCTAGGAGGATGTAGGGGTCATCCCTACTTGAGAAGAGCTAATGGTGGGGGTAGAGGATTTGGTGGCCAAGGACATGGACAAAGTGATAATCGAGGGCAAGAAGAATGTTGGAATTTGGAGGTCCACATTATAGAAGGGATTGTTTGAGGTATCAAGAATGGTTTAAACAATAGGGGTACAAAGCAAAAGGAAGAAGACCACAAAACCCACATCGAATTCATGCCACAATTGTAGAGTCTGCGGGTATGATAAATAACATTCCTCTATTTGTGTTAATCGATCTAGGTGCCACTGATAGTTTTATTTCTCCTTTAGCACTACTCAGATGTGGATTGACAACCCATGAGCTAATGAGGTGCTCAAAAATTTGCTCAAAATTCAAAGTTGTTGAATCAGTGTGAAACCTAAATGACCGCGTAGTGTTCATCGTCTTGAATCTAGCGCAACATGTTTCACACAAAACAAACTCAGTATGCTCACAGAAACATGTTCTGTTCATTTTTCAAAACAGACGAATTTTTGTAAAAATATGATAGACCAGTCGACAGTCCGTACTGTTGATATGGCACTAACTGAGCATGCCTATGTGGAAGGGTGATTGTGCGTTGACTGTTTTCCTCCAGCAAATTAGGTTGTGCTAAGTGGCACGATTTCAATGGCGCTGACATTGGTCGGTTGGTGGCCAACCAATTTTTTTAAAAATATGATAAACTAGTCAACAATCCGTACTACTGATATGGCATTGACTGGGCATGCTTACGTGGCAGGGTGACTGTGCATTGACCGTTTTCCTCCAACGAATTAGGTGATGCCAAGTGGCATGATTTCAATGGCACTGACATGGTGATATATGGTTGGTCGGTTGGTGGCCAACCACAGGCTGCCACGTGACCCAACTAAGGTCTGCCATGTGGTAGCCCGAGGGCCACCAAAATTGGTTAAAGGGTCAAGTGGACTGGGCATGGGTCGAACATAAGAACTCCATCCAACTAACAATGCGCATACCAATATGCCATTGTGGTTCTTATTAAACCATGGCACAAAAATGGTATTTAAAGTTTATGAAGTTTTAGTTTTGGGGGAAGGGAGTCAAGGCTTAGCCCCAACCCCCCCATTTAAACATGCATACAACTTGGGCGGAGAACCGTGGGTAAAGGTTAACCACCCCACCTAACTGCTACTTTCTACCACTGGCAGAGCGCCATGTGAACACTCGGCGATAGTTATCAAACCACGCTGTAGTTTCTAGTGGGCGAGTAAGTTAAAGCCCTGACCCCATGGGCGTATGGGGGTAATGTGACCACGATGGAGTAGAGTGGGGACCCGATCGATGGGGGTGGGCCGTTGGCCTTAACCCTTGGGCATGTAGCCCCACATGAACCAACATTTTTGGCCTTAAGGCCTTGGCAAGTTTATTAATTGCCCAACAAATCTGCCTAGATTTCAGCAAAATTGTGGGTTCGGTGCCAGATTTTTGGGAATTTGTAGAGCGAATAGTAGCCAAGCTAGGAGAACTCATAACTTGTTGAGTTTTTGACCAATTTGGGAGCAAGAAGAGGCTATACATGCATTTTTGGGTCTTCTGAAACCATTGGAACAGGTTTCAGAGCCATTAGAGCACTGTAAATGTATGTATTGACATTATTGAGCATAATTGAAAAGGGCTAAGCCATTGCAAGTTGGACCAAGGAGACGTAGTCTAGGAGGGGTGAACTACTTCATCATGTGCTATTGTGATATCGTTTTGGTGATGTTCATGTCTGTTATATGATGTTGTTCAGTGTTTTTCTTATGTTAATTTGATCATAAAATTTACATACAAACACATAAAAACTCATGCAAAGCTTGCAATTTACCTCATAGTCCTAAAGCACTTTGTTTACTATTATGAATTGGAATTAGTACAACAAACACTAACTTTCCCATTCATATCAAGTTTGGTATCAAATCTCTTGGTTTCCTTTGTGCAAGGAGGATTTAACTGTTTGCAAGTGAATGCGATGCTTACAAGGTTGAAGCTCAAGAGAGGAGAAGGAAAGCTGGTTGAAGGTCCTGAAGTTGGGACAAAGATAAGGAGAGCAAGATTTCCACAATTTCCACCACCACTTCTACCTAAAATTACAGTTTAAGCTTCAGCAAGAATGTCACATAAAGGAGAGCCTGCAAATATGTCAGAGGATGCGAAGGTTTTTAGGAAGGGTTTCTTTGACATGACATAGATGGTGAAAGTCCTCTATGAAGAGAGGAATACAAGACTGCAAGGTGAAAGCTCTAAGCCTCCAAAAGGAGAAGGTTCTTTAGGAGGAAGAGGTAATGGAAATGGAGGTAAACCTCCACCATTTACACCATCATCTTCATCTTCATATTCACAGGAATCTTCATCTTCTTCCATAATACAACCCTTACTCATACTCATCAACATACCTCAAAAGGAATTGGTAAAACACCCATGTTAAAACTTGATATTAAATTTGAGATGCCTATATGTTAGAAAATTATATATTACAGAGCAATGGAACACATAAAATATATTGCAAAAATATAAACACAGAAAACACATAGAACAACAGAGACACATATATACGTGGTTCACCCATTTTGGTCTACGACCATGGAGAAATAGTCAGTCCTTACTTTTATATTATCCAACAAAATGAATAGATACAACCTACAACAACTCTGATGTAATTTCCTCTTCGCTCTCACGGAATCTCCTCTCTCTTTCTTGCTCAAAGTACAAATCTACATAGACATAATAAAATTCCCTCATATATAGTGAGGGGTTGCCTTCGAGGGCAAAAAACCCTAAATTAAACATAACTTATACCATCAAATCTCTGCCTAATGAACGACCCAGATTGACTACGAAATTACAACATTTTACAAGGCAATTTTACATCTATTTTTAGCTTCAGGGTGCTGCCCTCGAACCCTTGCCAGGGGGGCTCCAAATAATCGTCGTCACCCCCCATTGGACCCCCCTGGCAACATATATTTTACGGGCGGTGTTGCCGCCACATTACGAACTGGGGTCCAATGTGGTGATACCTCTAAATAAAGAAGATAATCAGGCTCCACACCCAACACTATGTATAATGGTGAAGTGAATGCAAAGAAGCTTGACAACTAGGTTCATTAGTTGGAGGTCTATTATAGAATTCAAAATCTTCAAGATGATGACACAAAGATTCAGCTAGTTTCCTTGATACTAGATGGTGCAACACTAATATGGTGGGAAGCCAAGACACAAGAAGAGATAAAAAAAAACATGGTAAGATATCAATTTCTTAGTTTGATTTCATTGTTACAATTAAAATACATTTTTACCCTCTAGCATATATGCACAAAGCCATCAAGAACTTTAGACAACTTAAAGGTCAAAATGTATAAAATTACACCCAAGAATTTAGAAGAAGGTCTCTAATGTTATGTGTAGATTTGCAATCACAAGACATGTTGTTGAAGTATATAGGGGGTTTACATAGTTACCTTAGGCATATGATCCTTATGTTTAATCCCAATAGTCTAGATGAGGTTTGTGTGCAAGCCACTCATCTTGAGGCAAGAGGGAAAATTATTCCAGAAGAGGGTAGAAAAAATCCATTTAAGGGTAAAGAAAAAGAAAAGGGTTTCAAATGGAAAGGAAAGAAAAATACATCCATTAAAAAGGAAGGAGAGAAAATAATATGTAAACATTTTTCCAAAGAGGGTCACAATGAAGACCATTGTTGGAAGCTTCATCCAGAGATGAGGCCTAAGAAACTCAACAAAAAAAGGAAAAGAAAAGACAGTTGCAATCATTCAAGAGGATTCCGGATCCAATTCATGTGATGAAACTAAAATTATAGCTATGGGTATAAAAGGAAAATAATCCATTGCTAGCACTAGTACATCAAATTGTCACATTAGCACTCAAATTGAAGAAAGAAGGATTGAATTATTTCATGTGAGGGTTATTGTAAAAGATACAAAAATCGACACACTATTTGATAGTGGGTCTCAAGCCAACTTGATATCTAAAGACTTAGTCAAGAAACTTAATCTTAAAACCATTCCACATCCCAAGCCATATCCATTGGGTTGGATATGCAAGGACACAAACTTACAGGTTACAAGGAAATGTATTCTTCAGTTTTCAATCACAACAAACTTCATTGAGGAAGTTGAATTGAGTGTTGTACCGCTTGATATTTCAGGAATTGTTTTGTGTAGTCCTTACCTCTATGATAGAAAAGCAATCTTCTATCGCCATGAAACAAGTACCACTTGTTCAAAGATGTTGTGGAGTATATTGTGAGAGCTCATCGCAAGAAACTAAATCTTTCATTAGTTAATGCAGGGCAAATGAAAATACTAGTGAATTCAGGAAAGAATTTAATGCTTCTTATGATTGAACCAAATGATGGTGTTGATTATGAAGCGTTTGAAGGTTGTGATACAAAATTGAAATATGATTGTGTTGATGTATTTAACCAATATTATGAGATTTTTTAGGAACCAAATGGATTGCCTCCCAAGAGGGGAATCCAACATGAAATACCAATGCAACAATATTGTCATCTTTCTAACATTGGCATGTATTGGATGTTAATGATGAAAATGCATAAATACAAAAGCAAACCCAAGAGTTGTTGAACAAAGGGATCATTTGAACATCTCCTTTTCCATACAGGTCACCTATTGTTTTGGTGCTCAAGAAGAATGGAAAGCATGTCACTAAGTGGAACTTAAGGAGTGGTTATCATCAAAGTAGAATTGTTGAAGTAGACACATGGAAGACGACATTCAAAACAAAGCAAGGTTTGTTTGAATGGTTAGTTATGCTTTTTGGTCTTTGCCATGCACCTACTACTTTTGTGTGTATGATGAATGATGTTTTGGAGCCATCTCTAGATGAGATAGTCTATTTAGATGACATCTTAGTTTTCAAAAAATCTCTTGATGAACATGTCATGCATGTGATAAAAGTACTTGATGTCTTGAAGAAAGAACAAATGTTTTTGAAGATGTCAAAGTGTGAATTCAATAAAACTTCTTTAGTGTGCTCAAGGCATATTGTTGGAGGAGGTGAGTTGAATATAGACCCCTCCAAGGTTGATGTCATGATGAATTAGCAAATGCCCAAGACAATCACTAGAGTAAGATTTTTTTGGGAGCAACCCAATATTGGAGAAAGTTTATTGCTAACTTTTCTTCTATCGCAGCTCATTTGCATGCATTGACTAGTGTGGAAAAGGTATTCCAGTGGGGAGGCAAGAAAAAAAATGCATTTGATGTTTTGAAAGAAAATATTAGTTTAGCTCATGACTTGCAAGCGACTATGCCATGGGCACAATCCTCATTCAATATGGTAAGCCCATTTCATGTCATTCAGAAATTTCAATCGTGCAGTGACAAAGTTGCATCAATCAAGGCACTTTTGACTGATGGGATCCTTACAAAAATTCCACTTGGTTAGCAGGTATAAGAAAGGTATATACAACAAGATTGATGATATTCTTTCTAGGCCTATTGTTAGTGCATCTACTTTACTCAAGCATAATTTTGTTTTGCATGAAAGTTATGTTCAACAATATGCATACTTTCAAAATGTAGATTTAAGCTTGAGTCAAGAGAACCAAGTAGGGGAATTTAATTACCATTTGCATCATAATTTGTTGTACCATATTGGTAAGAAGGATGTTTCAATTGATGATGACATGGAAAAAGCCAAGCAGTTCATTGAACGATTCCAAATGGTACCTCAAACAGTTTGAGATCAGTTTGAAAAGAGCCAAGGAAAGTACAAAGCAAGGCACAACAGGCATCATGTAGATCACAAATTCCAATTTGGTGATGAAGTTTGGCTTCACATTAGCAAAGTGAGGCTCCAAGGGGAAGGTAAAAAGTTGTAACCAATTCGATATGGTCCATTTAGAATTCTCGAAAAGATTGGTGATAATGCCTTCAAGTTGGATTTTCCTTCATATATGAAAATTTATGTTGTTGTTAATGTGGAAAATTTAAGGTTGTATGAGCCTCCTTTGATTGAAGATCAAGGAGAGAATGGTCAAATTCCTTCCATTGAAGATTTCTCTCTTGAATATATTAATGAACTACAACAAGACACCATTCTTGATAGAAGAACAAGGTCTTCAAAACGAGGGAGTGTGGACTACCTTCGAGTGGGGCTCAAAGGAACAAATCCTTCCAAGGCCAAATGATTGAGATTGGAAAAGTGAGGGAAATGTACCCTCACTTGCTGAAAAACTGAAAGTGATATTTTGGGGTCCAAAATCTTCCAGTGGGTAGGAGTGATCAGGTGCTTAAAATTCAAATTTTGCAGATCAGTGTGGACCCTTAATGACCACGTAGTGCTCGTCGTCTTGAATCTGGCACAACTCATTTCATGCAAAACGAACTTCGTATGCTCCCAAAAACATGTTCTATTCATTTTTCAAAACAGGGGAATTTTTGC
Organism: Pinus taeda; assembly: GCA_000404065.3. Taxonomy (NCBI): domain Eukaryota; kingdom Viridiplantae; phylum Streptophyta; class Pinopsida; order Pinales; family Pinaceae; genus Pinus; species Pinus taeda. The sequence goes on along the minus strand of APFE030945787.1, from coordinate 89,169 downwards.
AAAAATATGACAGTCTAGTCAGCAGTCCGTAATGCAGACGTGGCAATGAATGGGCATGCCTACGTGGTAGGGTGACTGTGAATTGATTTTTTTACACCGGTGAATTAGATGGTACCTAGTTGAACGATTTAAATGGTGTTGATGTGGCATGATATGGTTGGTCAGTTGGTGGCCAACCACAGGCTACCACGTGGCCCAGCCAAGGGCCGCCATGTGGCAGCTTGAGGGCCACCAAAATTGGTTAAAGGGCCGAGCGGACGGGGAAGGGGTCAAACACAAGACCTTCATCCAACTAACATTATCGCATACCAATACGCCACTATGGTTCTTATTAAACCATGGTACAAAAATGGTATTTAAAAGTTTATGAAGTTGGAGTTGTGGGGGAAGGGAGCCAGGGCTTAGCCCCAACCCCCCCCCATTTAAACGTGCATACGACCTGGGTGAAGAGCCGTGGGTGGAGGTTAACCGCCCCACCTAACTATTATATGCTACCACCAGCGGAGCGCCATGTGAACACTCGATGACAATTATCAAACCGCACAAGATTTTTGAATGGGCGTGTAAGGTAAGCCCTGATTCCATGGGCGTATGGGGGTAACATGATCGCGGCAGAGCAGAGTGGGGGCTTGGCTGGTGGGGGCAGGCTGTTGGCCTTAACCCCCAAGCACGTGGCCCCACGTGACCCAACTTTTTTAGCCTTAAGGCCTTGGCAAGTTTTTTAACTACCCGACAAATCCACCCATATTTCAGTGAAATTGTGTGTTTGATACCAAATTTTGGGGAATTTTTAGAGCAAATAGTATCCAAGCTAAGGGAACTCATAACTTGTTGAGTTTTTGACAAATTTGGGAGCAAGTAGAGGCTAGACAGGTATTTTTTTCTCTTCTGAAGTCATTGGAACATGTTTCAAAGCCACTGGAGCATTGTAAATGTATGTGTTGACACTTTTGAGCATAATTGAAGAGGGCCAAGCCATTGGAAGCTGGACCAAGGAGACGTAGCCGAAGAGGGGTGAACTCCTTCATCATGTGTTGTTGTGATACTATTTTGGTGATGTTCATGTCTGTTATATGATGTTGTTTAGTGTTTTTGTTTATGTTAATTTGATCATAAAATTTACATAAAAACCCATAAAATCTTATGTAAAACTTGCAATTTACCTCATAATCCTCAAGAACTTTGTTTACTATTCTGAATTGGAATTTAGCACATCAAAAACTTACTTTCCCATTCAGATCATGAGAAAAGTAACTTTAGAATGGTAGAAATGGAATTAGGCTCTCAACAATCAGTAGGATCACTCATAATGGATTGTAGTATTAACATTGGGGGATGTGACACCAAGACAAACCTGTATAGCATGACTCTAGGGACTTATGACTTAATTGTAGGAATGCATTGGCTTGAATCTCATCAAGTTATAGTGGATTGCTATAATAAGACAATTCTCTTCAAAAATGACCAGGGTGAACCCACAGTAATCGAGGGCATTAAACATGATGTTACATTGCACCTCATATCACAAGAAGGTTAATAAGTGTATGAGGAAAGGATGAAATATTTATGCAGTAGAGATGGTTTGTGCCGAAATGAAGTCCTCTCATAAGTTGCACCCACTACTTTCTGAATTTGCCTATGTATTTCCTCTAGAGCTACCCGGCTTGCCTCCAGTTCGAGAAATCAATTTTTCCCTTTCCTTGAAACAGGGAACATAACCCATATCCAAAACACCTTATCGAATGAATGTCCTAGAGCTTAATGAGTTGAGTATACAACTTAAATAACTTCTTGATCAAAGATTCATCCAACCCAGTGTATCACCTTGGGGTGCGCTAGTGATCTTTGTGAATAAAAAGGATGGAACTCTTAGGTTATGCATTGATTACCGAGATCTAAAAAAGGCCACCATTCGAAATAGGTACCTCGTGCCTCACATACATGAACTCTTTGACCAAATAAAAGGAGCTTTGGTATTTTCCAAGATAGAATTACGACCAGGTTATCATCAACTAAGAATCAAAGAGGAAGACATACCTAAGACAACATTCAAAACACGATATGGACAATGTGAGTTTATTGTTGTTCCATTTTATTTGACTAATGCCTTGACAACCTTCATGAACTTGATGAATAATGTTTTTCGTAGATATATGGACCATTTTTTTCAAGTGTCCTTGGATGACATCTTCATTTATTCCTGCAATGAGAAGGAGCATCAAGAACACTTGAGATTGATACTTCAATGCCTTAGAGAATATAAGCTATATGGGAAACTTACTAAGTGTTCCTTCTTTGAGAAGGAAATTAAATATTTAGGCCATACCATTAGTGGGAAAAGAATTGTAGTGGATCACAGCAAGATTGAAACTATAATGGATTGGCCTACTCCTACGAATTTCAAAGAAGTACACAAATTTATGGGGTTGACAGGCTATTATAAGGTTCTCATGGATATCTAATCCCATCACAAACCTCCAAAGGAAAGGGATTAATTTTGAATTGACAAGTGAGTGTGAGAGAGCATTTAATGAGATAAAACGACGATTAAAAATTGCCCCAATATTAAAGGTGCCCAACATGGATAAGGACAATTTTGGATGCACAAATGCATTAGGAGAAGGATTAGGTGCAGTCTTGATGCAAGATGAAGGGCTTATCGCTTATGCTTCATGTAAACTCAAGACCCATTAAATCAATTATGCCACACATGATTTGGAATTAGCTGTAGTTGTAATGGTCTTGAGACTATGGAGACATTATTTGATGGGGCGTCAATTTGAATTAAGAACTGATCATAAAAGTCTTGCGTATATCTTCACCCAAAAGGACCTTAATGCTCGACAACGACGTTGGAGTGAGCTATTTAGTGAATATGATTTCAGGATATCCTATATCAAGGGGAAGGAAAATAAGGTTGCATATGATTTAAGAAGTAGACCCATAGTTCATTCAATATTATCATTAAAGATAGACTTGAAAAGCCGGATTCTAAACCACCTAGTAAGGGACCTGCAATACCAGCAAATAAAATTTTCCTTACAAGAAGAAGTACGAGTGGAATCCAAGTGGAAAGGATACACCTTAGATAATGATGAATTGCTACAATATAAGGGTAAGATGTACATCCAGGGTGATGATGAAATTTGGAAATTAATAATAAAGGAAGCTCGCCAAGTTCCATATGATGCACATCCAGGACTCCATAAAAATATGCAGATTTAAAACAACTATTTTTCTGGACAGGAATGAAAAAAGATATAGCACATTTTGTGTCCCAATGTTTAGAATGCTAACAAGTTAAAATTGAACATTGTCACCCTGCATGTCTTTTACAACCCCATGATATACCAAAAACTAAGTGGGAAGTTGTTTCGTTGGATTTTGTTGGAGTCTTACCTATGACTCACAAAGACATGACTTCATTATGGTCGTTATTGATAAATTAAATAAGAGTGCTCACTTTATTCCAGTTAAGAGAACCTTTGAGGCACCAACTATTGCTCAAGTTTTCCTAAAATAAATAATTCGCCTTCATGGAGTGCCTCGGAAAATAATATCCAATAGAGATGCATGTTTTACTTCTAGATTTTGGAAAAGCCTTTTACAATATATGGGAACACAACTAAACTTCAGTACCGCATATCATCCAGAGACATATGGGCAAATAGAAAGAGTAAACAAAGTATTAGAGGACATGCTAAGAATGTATGTCACGGATCAAAAAAATCAATGGGAGAAATACCTTCCCTTAGTGGTATTTGCATACAACAATATTTATTACAGTTCAATTCAGGTAGCTCCCTTCGAAGTCTTATATGGAAGACCATGTCGTACTCCATTAAGTTGGGATCGATTAGGGGATCGAGTCATGTTGGGACTTGAAATGCTACAAGAAATGGAAGAACACATGGTTACAATTAAGCAGAGGCTAAAAGAAGCCAGGGACCACCAGAAAAGTTATGCTGATGCAGAGAGAATTGATAGAAGCTTTGAGGAAGGAAGCCAAGTTTTTATTAGAGTCAAACCCTCTAAGAGTTCCTTTAGATTTGGTAAGGGAAAAAAGTTATTCCCTAGATTTTTTGGCCCATTCAAGATCCTAGAGAGGATCATACCAATTGCTTATAAGCTCGAGCTGCCATTCCATCCAAGAAGGATGCATAATGTGTTTCATGTTTCTATGCTTAGAAAATATGTACCTGGCCCATTCCATGTGTTGAAATTTGAAAAATTACAGGTTTCTGAGGAGGGAGTTCTTCAGGTTGAACCATTTTGTATACTGGACCGCTGGGTTCGCCAGCTCAGGAATTGTGAGTTTAAGCAAGTCAAGATCTAGTGGGACCAATATAGCATAGGGCCAACTACCTAGGAAGATTCATATGCTATTTTTAATGACTTTCCTTATCTATTTGATTAAATTGTGTGATGAACTAGATATGAGTGCATAACTTAGCTAAGGCGGATACTTTTATGGAGCATCTAGATCATGTCTTATTGTTTAAATTTTATTGATACATCTAAATTGTACACTATGATTTTAGTTATGGTTTAGTTAAATGTTATGTCAAAATAGGGTCGTTGAGTATAGTGTTGGATGAGGTTTCATGATATGATGGCATGAGTATAATGATGCACATGTGGTTCTTATTTATATAGTTGTTACAATAATGATGATGTATGCTTATGATGTTTATGATATACATAGGGATTATGATGTTATGTTGAGGTATATTGACATGTGGTTCATTTATTATGTGATGATACGCCTTTGATGTTGAATGTTGATGTTATAACTTATGATGTGAAGCATGTGGTAATTGTATGTAGATTTATGACATGCATAATTTTATGATAAAAATGATGTTATGTTCTCATGATGATATGCAAGACTTGGCATGCAGATTATTTTCTATGATATTACGATGTTATAGTTAATGCATTGGATGTATGTTGAGATGTGGTGATTGACGGGAAATCCACAAATGGGAGGAGAGGGCCAGTTTATTTGATGATCTCATGGGAGCCCATACCTGCGAGGGAGAATATGTAACACCATATGCATTGGGGACAAACTCAATCAACACTATGTATGCTAATGGTTCATTTGTCTTGTATAACTCTTGATAGATAGCTCTCAAGGGGTTGTGGAACCATCTTGAGGAGGCCAAGTGCCTAATATTGGATTGGGATGTTGAAGTTTGGTGGGGGTGTAAGGACTTCGATGCCTGGGGTTGCAAACCTTAGTGAGTGTGGAGGGAGTGGGCCAGCCTTGCGAGATGCCCAGAGTCATTGAGTATTGAGGCCAAATGCCTTCCTTGGGGCAGATGAGGTTTGAGCTGGGCACGAGTCTTAGGGCCAGCCTTGGGCTATGGTATAGACCAATGAGGCTTATGTCTGGTTCTGAAAGTGGGAAAAATGACAGATATTCCTTGAGATTTCTTGGGTGTTGTGGAAAATTTCAATGTCTGCTATTCAACAAAGGGTGTAGGGCCAATGTGAAGTGATAAATAACTAAATAAATAAAATGTTAAATGATTCAGCTTAACTTTGGGACAAAGTTCCTTCAAGATGGGGAGTATGTAATGTCCCATAATAATATTAGAAAAAAAATAATAAATAAAATAATATAATATTAAAATATAAACAAATAAATGAAAAAATTAAAGAAAATATAATAATTGTAGATAGTAAATAAATAATGAAGAGAATATAATAATAATAAATAAATAAAATGGTAAATAATAATACTGGAGTTCTAAATAAATATATATATAAGTAAACTATAAGAATAGTAAAAATGAGTAAAGTTAACACAAAGTAAAATAAAACAAGTGTAATATGCAGTGTTGCTTCTTAGTATCTGCCTCTTATGCAAATAAGAATAATCACTTTATATAAAATATTAGTCACTAGGTGTTGTTGGCATGTGGCTACTAAGAAATTATTCACTAATCATTTAGAAATCCATGAGATAAACTTTGGCAATATGCATAATTTTATATTTCACATTTCTAATGTTTTAGTAAATTTACAAAATTTTTAATAGTTATAATAATTATTATAGTTTGACTTTTAATTATTAAAGTGATAGTAATAAAATGATTATTAATTGTATTACTTAAGGTTTTTTTTGTTGATTTATTATTATTGTTTAAAAAACACATTACATTAAGTGATTTATTAGTAATTTTTAAGAAGATAAAAATAAATATGTGAAGTAAATTAAATTGTATTCTTTAATATAAAATAGAGATTCTTATGGTTAAAATATAAAATATTTGAATAATGTGTCGCTTAATAAAGTAAGGGACATGTATAATTATTTTTATAGTTAATATGAAGTTTACACATAACATTTTAAGAATCAACTTAAATTTATGTTAACTCTAGATTCATCGCCCATAAAAAATATCAAAATTTGAGGAAAGGTTTGTAGACTTAAAAACTTAATCCCTCACAATTTATAATAGCTCATACATTTAAATGAAGTGTTATTTAGCATGAGATAGAAGTGTAATGTTTTTTGTAATAAACATGAAGTTGACAAGTGACATATTAATAACTAACATAGATCCATATTTAATGTAGAATGAAAATTTGAAAAAAAAAATTACACCTTTATGAATTTGATATTTTTTGTGCATCAATTATTTTCTAAAAATATATATTTACAATCTGATCATTATTTTTACATCAATTATTTTCTAAAAACATACATTTACCATCTAAAATATCCAATTTAAAATAAATATAAGTAAAAAATAAAAAATAATATATTTACAATTAAAAAAAATAATTAAATAAAACTAGACAGATGAAAATTAAAATTGTATTTTAAGATAAGTAAAAAAATAAATAAAAAATGTATTTACCATTAAAAAAAATCAAAATATATATATAAGTTACAATTTAAAACATAAATTTAAAATAATTAAACTGAATCAAACTCTAAACAAATAATATATATGGATATATATAAAATTAATTAAAGAAATCAAATTTAAAATAAATTTAACCAAATCAAAGTCTAAACCTAATGAAAACTTAATCGGTTATTTTGTTAAATTTGTACAATTTCCTACTCGCTCCTACTAGATAAAAGTTTCCAAATAATCATTAAGGTAAAGTTTCCAAATAATCATTAAGGTTTGAGAAGTGATCATCTTGCTCCGGACGAAACCTCCAAAATCTAGTTTCAACATTGCTGTAATTGTATTTTTCTGCGATATAACTTATGGTTTTTCATTAATTTTGTGGCAGAAAATTAATGGTTTTTCATTACATTTTGATGGGGGAACGATTTTGAAGAACAAATCCCTATAAAAAAGAATAATTAATGTGATTGGTGGGCGACTGTGCCTTATCCATTGCCTCGACTTAACCATGGTCAAACCCCATGGCTGGCCTTGTTTTCATTGTTCACATAACGTAGATAAACTCAAGTGTCCAATCATGGTGCATTGCCTACGGTCCTTTTGCTACTCCGCAGGGTTGGAATTTAGATTCTTCTTTCTCCATTACACAATTCTTTCGATGTTTTAGGTTTTTATGTTGCCCTTCAAGAAATGTTACGTTTAAATTTTTGCCCTTCAAGGGTGATGTTTTGATAATAAATTAACCCTTCACTAAAATGACCATAACACAAAAATGACTTATTGAATTCTCAATTTTGTTTGGAAATTGTATGGAACACTCACAATAAAATCTCCATAATTCTGAAATCAAATGTCCCTTACTCATACATGCCATCACATTTGTATATATGAGATACTACTAAAGAGATCTTATGGGATGTATAAGATGACCAACAAAGTAAAACTATAAGAGGGACTATCCTCTGCGTCCTCTCCATGATCATAATCACATGGAATCAATGTGGGGGTCCACCATAGAGAGTTTGTAGTGAATAAAGTACAATGTATTAAAGTGTTCTAATATTTCATAAGTGGCAGTGGATGTCATTCTTCATGAACCATATCTTTCATAACTTTTAAGTGATATGTTGAGACACTCGATATATGGTGCAGATTATAGTTGAAGTGACACTTAATCTATTCCACAAATGACATTGTGACATAGGATAACTTTCATAAGTGAGTGGTGAGTTAGTGACACTGTGACAAGCCTCTGGCCCAAATAATCCAATAAAGGTGGGTGGCCAATACACTCAGGGAGAGAAAGTGGCAACAAGAAAGATGGTGGTCCAAATTTATTATGACAAGGAAGAGGTTTTTTTCCTTTTAGCTAAGTAGGTTTGATATGCACTAGCACATTCATGGATTGATTGTTTGTTTCATTCAAGTGGGAATTTTAATGTTGTTTGCATAAGAGATAGATTCATATTCATTGGATTTCAAGGAAACTATTTGGACTTGGATTCTAATCCAACTTACCGTGATCAAATGAACGAATTGTGAGTTATTGAATGACATTCCTTCTAAGGAGTATGAAATAGATATGTTTTCGGCCCCTTTTCCCTTCTAGGTATTCAATCATACTAGATTGAGCATCTATGAGATCAGATCATGAACAAGACTTTTCAAACCAAGCCAAATTTGTTGTTTTGTGGGCATATATATAT
>APFE030945787.1:62178-79701 GCA_000404065.3 Pinus taeda | reverse complement strand
TCCAATAAAGGTGGGTGGCCAATACAATCAGGGAGAGCAAGTGGGAACAAGAAAGATGGTGGTCCAAATTTATTATGACAAGGAAGAGGTTTTTCTCTTTCAGCTAGGTAGGTTCAATATGCACTAGCACACTCATGGATTGATTGTTTATTTCATTCAAGACGAAATTTTAATGTTGTTTGCATAAGAGACAGATGCATCTTCATTGGATTTCGAGGAAACTATTTGGACTTAGATTCTAATCCAACTTACCATGATCAAATGAACTAATTGTGAGTTATTGAATGACATTCCTTCTAAGGAGTATGAAATAGATATGTTTTCTGCCCCTTGTCCCTTCCAGGTGACGCCTATGAGAATTCAATCATACTAGATTGAGCATATGATGAGATCTCATCATGAACAAGAAATTTCAAATCAAGCCAAATTTGTTGGTTTGTGGGCATATATATATATGAATGACATTATTTGAAATAAAGTCTCTGTAGACTAGATGCTTATTGATCACTTAGTTTTGTAGACATATATTTAAGGAAACTAGGTAATAACCTTTGTTGAATGGTCTCATATCCATTTTCCATAGTTGTTTTTGCTTAGGCTATAGGTGCTTTTGTGCAAGTTGTAAGTATCTAAATTCTTACTTTAATAAAAATGTGCTCTTATTTCTATGTGTGTGCATATTCGAATTCACTCGGTAGCTCTCTTCAATTGGCATGGTCAACTCACTTGCACCTCAAGCTGCATCAACAAGAAAACAAATCAATCAAAGGTGAAAAGGGGTCTAAATAGATTTACCCATGGAAAACTGAAAGCTTGCAATATTAATGTCACAAAAGAAAATAGAGAAAGACTATGAACATGAAGTCTAGGAATAAAAATACGCAAAATTGTTATCTATAAGTCTATAGTTTCTATTTGTAATCATTCCTAAAGCATAAAAGAGCCAAAGAAAGGTTGTTTCTAGATGGTTTTGTCAAAAATGGTTTCCAAGGTAAGATATCTACATTATTTTCATGTTTACAATTTAGTTCTTCAACACCATTTCCACATTTATTAATTTTAATAAGTTAATAAATAGTTTCCAGTAATGTTTTAGATTCATTTCATTTAGATGGTCAAATTGTACAATTAATAAATTAGATTTTGGTTTACTTGAATGCTTAAGCCACTTAAGGTATTACAAGTATGTGTTTAAGTAACACACCTGGTTGGTGATAGATAGAGTAAAACATAAACAACAGTTATAGTTAAATATATACACATTTCTTACAAATTTTATAAAAGAATTGTGTTTATAAATTGGAATTGTTGACAATTTTCTTTTTAGTTCTAGAGTATGTCTTAAAATTGCTTTCGTTTTGATCATAAAGAAAATCAAGCGGAGTGGACTTGGGTGGGGAGTTACGAGTGGAACCACGCTGCGATAGGGACCAATCACCTTTTACTCTCCATGGCGGACCAATCTTCTGCTTGCAGGTGCGTAAACCATTCCTTTTTGAACAGAGCATTCTCCGGCTTTGCATGATCCTTTCGGCACTCGTTCGCCACGTATCTTACTGGCCACTTGCCTCCTTTCCGAGCATCCTGCATGTTCGACTCCTTCAGGTGGCAGTGAAACATCCTGCATGTCTGACTCCTTCAGGTGGCAGTGAAACATCCCGCATGTCCGACTCCTTCAGGGGGCAGTGAAATACTTTACATAACCGCTGAGTCTGTCTTTCAAGCTTTTTGTTCTGCTAACTCGGAGACTGAAAAACCTACCTGCTCTAAATTTCTTAGATTTTCGTGTCAGCCTGTTTTTTTCCTCCTGGTTCCGGGACCGTATATCTCTGTGAACTCTCCTTACAACTCGGGCTCATACTCTCTGAGCATTATCGCGGCGTTGGTCTTCCTCGGCTCTTGTTCTGTTTAAAGGTTAGAGTTACTCTTCCTGTTTCTAAGAATATAAAGATTTTGGATGCGTGGTTTTTAATTATTTGTCTGCAACCATGTTTTGCTACATATGGTTCTGAAATGGTTTTGAGATAGCACATGAGAATGAGAATCGATTATTTGCAATGGACTGTTAATGATGATTTGCTAAGAGTTTTTTTATCTGTCTCTGGAGTTATATATTTGAACTCATGTATTAGTTTATCTGAGTCTTTGCTCTCGGAGAATAGATATAGACAAAAAGCTGAATATCTTTCATCACCATGTCCTGGTCGAATATCTCTATTCGCCTACAGTCGTCTATAGACATTTTCAAAAAATACTTCATAATATTTAGACCCTGCACTGACGTCCGTCTGAAGATTGGCCACTGGTGGTGCATTTTCGGATTTGTTTGATGTTGTGTTGTCTAAAGATTGGCCACTGGTGGTGCATTTTCAGATTTGTTTGTTGTATTTTCTTAGAGATTGAACCTCAGCTGGTTTTTCTGTCGCCGGTTTTTCATATTCTGACCTATTTCCGTTGATCTGACGTGGCTCCTATCTGATATTTTTTCAAAATTCCATTCCTCCGTATGGCTTCCTTAACTATATCTGCCTACCTCTTCTGAGTAAAGGATGCCCTTGACTGCCTACCTTGACCTATATTTATTATTTTTAGTCCTTGCCTTAGATTTTTGCCACTTTCTATAAGCCTGGAAATTTCTAGGCTTCCCAGTACGATCTCCTCGGATTCTATTTTGTACTTCTGGGTCTTTGCTTAGATTTTTCCAATTATCGGAGCATATCTGAGATCCCGAGGTGGCTTCTTGTGGATAAGATAATTAATCTGGCTGGCTTTGGACGTGATACATTTCCTCCCTTTGTCCTTGATGCCATAGTATTTTATGTTGATGGATATCCTCCACGCGGAATCCGACACGTCGGATTTGGTCAGGGTTGCTATGGAAGCTGAGGCAAACTATGCTGGAACTATCAAAGCTCCCGAATGGCACTCCAGGCTGGCAGAACATATCCAACCTTCCCAACATGATTATGATCTCCTTTTGGGATCCCCTTCTACTCCCCGTCGCAAGCACAACCATCGCCCTGCTAAAATCACTCCTTCTCCCTCAGCTATTTGTTTAGATGGTGGTAAGATTTCAGACCGTATTGCTAGTCTGCAATCGCGGGCCCTGATAGGAAAGTGGCACTTCCCTGATATGGAAGATAATCAGTTCCAAAAATGGTTGGGTGCTCTATGGGGACCACTCATTGGATACACGCCCACCATAGTCTGTTTGATGCGTGACTAGTATAGCTTCCATTTTTTGAAGGTAAAAGATCTATACATCATATGGAAACTCCCTTGGGTTCATGGGCGAAGTTATTTGGCTCTTCACAAGTGGTACATAGGCTTCGACCCCCTTCGCAACACCCCTCAAAACTACTTCATATGGGTCAAACTATCCGCATTACCTATTGAATTATGGACAAAGGAGACTCTCTCCTCCATTGGCAATGCAATCGGGATATTTTTCTACGTTGATCTTGGTTGCCTAGGAGCTAAGGATAAAAGGGTTGCTTGGCTACTGATTGAAAAGGATTACCGGGGTGGTTTTCCGGATCACATCAACCTCATTTGGGACAATTTAACCACTTTTCAAAGGCTGGACTACTGGGGTGTGCCTTTTAGGTGTGCTCTATGTCATAAAACAAGTCATTTAAAGGAAAAATGTCTGTGAATAATTCATGGTAAGGTTTGGAAGAAAATCTACAAGGTGAAAAACAATTCAAATGTCTCTGTTGTGTCTCCCATTGAAGATAACAGAGATAATCGCTATTTCAATGAAGTTTCTCCTCCTACTGATATTCTCCCTCATGCCCGATATCAGATATATTGTTCTTCTCCTTTTTAGTTGGGGGGCCGGAACCATCGCCCTTCCCTCTCACCCCGGGTCCAAATCATCTTACATCCCGATTATGAGATCAAATTCTATGGGGAATTTTCAAGCAGTATGTGATCCCATTTTTTCTCCCCTGTCTCCCCCTCCTGTACCTCCTCCAGATGTCCCGATTACTCCCCCTCCTTCTATGCCCAGAGATGGCTTCCCTACCCAAAAGAAAGGAAACACCCACATTATCCTTTCTTCTTCCCCGTCGCCAAACAGGTCTGACGTTTTCCCCACCAACCTTGAAAATTCTCCTTCCTTACACTCCCCTCTGAACCGCTCGGCCTCTAAAGGAAAAGCCCCCATGAGTTACATTTCTCCCCCCTTCTCTCCTCTACCATCCCCCTCCAACTCCATTGGTAGCAACCTGGACATGCTGCTTTAGAAGAATTCGTTCCACTTACTCCCCCTGACCATCCATAAACCCCGAAAATCCTCTTCTCCTTGCATTAGTCCAAATTCTGCTATAAATATCACTGTTCACCGAAAAAACAATAAGGGAAGTAGACATTTTAGAGGCTGCAAGGGATCTCAGAACTTGGATTTCCAAGACTCTTCCCTTATTGATATTCCCATTTCTAATTACTCTGGAACCGGACCACTTAGAGCAGTTTTGCTCGAAAATTGTATCAAATGATGAACATGCTTTCCATCAACATTAGGGGGCTCGGAGCAAGCCCCAAGTATACTGCTCTAAAAAAATTATTTTTCTCTTCTTCATACAGGTTGATTTTAATTCAGGAAACCATGCATAACAGTCAGGATACTATCTCTTACTTCAGGCAAATGTTCCCTTCCTAGTATATAGCGGCTACAGAGGTGTCGATTATTTCTGGAGGACTTGCAGTGATATGGGATCCGAGATGGATCTCTGCAAAAACATTCATATGCCTTGGGGGAATTTTGATCTCTGCTACATTTAGAGGTTGTACTGACAAGATTCATATATTGAATTTTTATGCACCTTACAAGGACAGAGCGTCCTATTGGGAACATTTCATTGCCTCTGGTATCTTGGAGAACGAAGCACTCCTCATCGCGGGAGATCTCAATTGCACGATGGGACCAGATGAAGTTTGGGGGGGGGGGGGGGGGAAAGCCGATTCTATTGGGGAGAAAATCAAGGAAGCTATGATGTTATTCAATTATGTAGACATTTGTTCGAAATCTATGTCTCCCACATGGGACAATGGGCGCTTGGGTGAAGCCTATATTGCAAAAAGGCTGGACATATTTGTCATGCACGAACAACTGATGGAGAAACTTGGCATCTCGACCTCTCTCACTCTCCCTATGTTTATTTCAGACCATAGGCCGGTCTCTCTTCAATGGATGAACTCAAAAGCTCGCAAAAGTTATTCGTTCAAATTCAACCGGTATTGGCTTGAAGAAGAAGCGTTTAACAACATGGTTTGGGAATGCTGGATGGTGAACAGTCTTACATCGAATGCCTCTCCATCGGAGTACTTGATTTACAAAATGAGCAATCTTAAATCCAAGGTGAAAGAGTGGCGAATACGGAAAAAACAAGCAAATTGTATTGAGTTGAAGAAGATTGAAAAGGAACTTGCTGATATAGCTGAGGGCATGACTGCTCAGTCCATTTCATGGAGCACTTGGGCCCAGATATGGGAACTTGAAAAGAAGAAACAAAATCTATTGAATATTGAAGAAATCTCTTGGAGGCTCAAAAGTTACTTGGATGAAAGAGTGTGATAAGAACATAAAGTTCTTCCATCGATTTGCTAGCAAAAGAAGAGCTGTAAATTCTATATGGAAAACCAAAAATGAAGAGGGAGATAATCTGTACACCAAGAAGACATATCAAAAGAAGTTGTCAACTATTTTAAAATAGCATATAAAAGAGAGGCTAACAGGGAGATAAATGACATCTTATGGGGTATAGATCCTTTTACAAGAATGTTCAATGATGAAGATAATGAAAGACTCTTCGCTGCAATAACGGAGGAGGAATTACTCTCTGTAATGAAAACATTTAAAAAGGACAAATGCCCCGGCCTAGATGGTTGGACCATTGACATTTTCATCCATTTCTATGATATAATGAAACCAGACATTTTGGGTATGGTGGAAGAGATCAGAATCCAGGGGAGAATTCATCAAAATATTTCAGCCACCTATATAGCGCTGATTCCAAAAAGAAAGGACTCCTCCTCCTTTGACTATAGACTGATTTATTTGTGTAATGTCATTTATAAAATCACTTCTAAAATTATTGCAGAGAAAATCCGAGGAAAGTTATCAAAACATATTTCAAAAGAACAACATGGGTTTCTATGTGGAAGAAACATTCTTGAAGCTGTTGCCATAGCTCAGGAAGCTATGCACTCTATGCAAACAAAAAATGTTGGGGTTGCCATTCTCAAAATTGATCTAAAAAAGGCCTACGACTACCTGGATTGGAGCTATCTCAGGTGTTTACTCATCAAAATCCGGCTAAACGACATGTGCACAAAATGGATCATGTCTTGCGTGGAAGGAGTCAACTACGCGATCCTTATCAATGGATACCCCACATCTTTTTTCTTAGCTGAAAGAGGTCTCCGGCAGGGGTGCTCATTATCCCCAATTTTATTCATCTTGGTCATGGATACCCTTAGTCTACACATCAAAAAAGTGGTTAATGATGGAAATATTGGCCCCCTTGTCATTTCCAGAGGTAACTATCTTACACACAATCTCTTTGTTGATGATGTGCTGCTGTTTGCTAGGCTTTGCAGATTCACCTGGCATATAATGCATGAAATTATATATTTATTTCAAAGAGCCACTGGTCTATATGTCAATGAGGGCAAATACTCATTTAATTATGGTAAGGATGAGAAAGAAGAAATGGTTTATATCTCACAGCTTTTTAATATTCGGGCGGTATCCATAAAGGAGGGGTTAAAATATTTGGGGTATCATCTTAAGCCCACAGGATACAACACTCTGGACTGGTCATGGATCATAAACAGATTTTATTAGAGGATTCAAGGATGGGAATTTAAATGCTTATCACTTGCTAGCAAATTGATTTTATCTCAGGCGGTTTTGGCTCAAATCAATGTATATTGGGCGCATTTGTTTTACATTCCATCGTCCATAATTAATAAATTAAACAACTTAATGGCAACATTCATCTGGGGTGGAAGCAAGAATAGGAGAAAATATCATCTCTCAAGACTAGAAAACATCTCTCTCCCAAAAAAATATGGGGGTTGGGGCATCATGAATCTGCGCATCTTTGGCAGAGCTCTCTTATGCAAATCATTGTGGCGGGCGATCTTTGGAAAGAGCTTACGGAGTCAAACTATTAAATTGAAATACCTTGGGAATGAAGATATATTCTATTGGTATAGAAATGGTCTTTCTTGGCCCTCTCAAAGTTCAACGATTTGGAGGAGCTTCCAGAAAATTCTTCCTTTTTTTCGCAGGAACTTCATATGGAAATTTCAAAATGGTAATAACATCCTTATAGGTCTGGAAGCCATTAAGGGAGTAGATATGGATCCAAAAATTGGCCCTCGGCTTCTCACGTTGCTTTACCAAAAGGGTATCTTTTTTTGGGCACAAGTTATAAAAGGTTGGAAGAATGCCATCCCGCTATGGAAAACAAATAGAGATCTGGGAATAGAAGGTGAATTGGTTGCCCAATGGAATAGAATTATTTGGAATATGAGGAATGCGGGTTTTTATAAAACTAAGGACAGAGATTGTATTGAATGGCAGGCAAAGAAAGACAAGTCCAATATTCTGGTAAGAGACATATACATCTCAATGATAGAACAACAAAGGGAGTCCTCCCGGAAAATTTTTCCTTTCGCCCTATTGAAGACCAGTTGTCTGATAAAAATCATTTTGTTTTCGTGGCTAGTATATCATAATAAAAATCTCACCTGGAATAATCTACAGAAAAGGAGCTGGCAGGGACCAACAATTTGCGTGATCTGCCTTGCCAATTCAGAAGATAACCTTCACATGTTTTTAAACTGCCCGCAAACTCAGAACATATGGATGATATTGGCTTCTTACTTTGGTTTTCCTGCTGTTTCACATCCTTCAATAATAGAAGCCTTTGAATGGTGGGGCTCACAAGAACCCAACTGCTGTCCCATTCCATTGATAACTATTTGGTTCATATGGAAGTGGAGGAACAAAAGAATCTTTCAAAACAAAAGTGAGAGTTTTGGAAGCATTATAGACAAGATTATTCCATATTACTTCTCCTTCCTACAAATCATGCCACAGCAGAAAAAAAAAACAGATGGCTTCCTCTGCCCAACAACGGCTCTTTTTACCAAGAGCTCACTTCGATGGTGTGGCAAAGGATGGTACTTGCGCATGTGGTGTTTTCATATCTTTTTCAAAAGACCTCCAATTCTCCATATTCTGGAATGGTGGTAAAGGGACAAATAACAAGGCAGAGGCCATGGCCCTGCATAGTCTTCTCATTTTCTGTACATTCATGGATATTGGACCTATAAATGTATATGGGGACTCGAAAATTATCATAGATCATGTGAAAGGCAAGCAGAAAATAACAAATGACAACCTTACAGGATGGCTGGACAGGATTGCATCTCTATGGAAGTCTGCTACTTTTCCTATTACACATATTAAGTGCAATCAAAATGTTCAAGCGGATGTCTTATCAAAGAAAGGGATGCATGCTCCAATCGATATATGGCATCTGGTCATCTCTAGGGATTCCTGTGCATATGAGATAGAACCCTTCTCTATGCCCGACATATAAATCTTATAGGTTTCTGGTATGCTATAAGGTCTTTATTTTTGGATAATATCTCTGAACTTCAGGTTTTTGACTACCTTGATAGTCCATAAAATTTTGCTAAGTTTTTTGTATCCCAATGATGATGATGCTCTGATGAACTCCCTCAGATAAAGAGGGCATAATCCGGGATAAAAGATTCACCATTGCTGTAAATATCAGTTCTGTTTTCTCAATATAATATAAATCATATGGTGCTTTTTCTTCTGAAAAAAAACAAAATAAATCAATAAATAAATTCAATAAATAATAATAAAATTGCTTTTGTTTGGCTAAGATTTTGATTTCATGGAATATAAGGAAATATGTTAATAGCCCAAGGCACATTTGGTAAGAGCGAAATCTAGGCTCAGATTGGTTTTTCATGAATAACCATGATAAGTCAACCTGCATTATGGATAGCTTCTAGTGATGATTGTCCCCATTGTAAATAACTAAAACATCACAAAGAAAACACTAAACTTTTTTGAAAAATTGTATTTATCAAATTTTAATTATTTAAGATTGAAGAGATTTTTAAATATACTGAATTTATTTATAAATTAAAAATATAAAGTGATTAAACCATACAAAACTACAAATTTTTTAAAACATAAAATTTTAAATCAATAAAAATAAAATAATTAATAATAATTTATATATATATATATATAATTTTCATAAAATTTATTTTCATATTCATTATCACAAAACAAAATAAATTTATCACTAATTAATACAAAACAAAACTACTACTTTTTACAAAATTCCATATAAAAATAATATTTTTCCAATTTTAAATTAATAAAAAAATTTAATTCGTTTAATAAATGTTAGTCAAAATACATTACAAAAAGAGCGTTGTTTAAATTACATAAAATGAAAACGAATTGATTTAAATGGAAATTTATGAGTGGTGTCTACTCTTCAAAGGGTTGGAAGAGTTTATTTATCATAAAAGCTTAGCTTCAAAATTCCAATGTTAGATTATCACATCCACTGAAGATCAAAAGCATCTCATGTTTAAAGTATAGAAACAATCCTATCTCAATTTTTTCTTCAGGGTCAAGACTTATTAGAGTGTATGTTCCAGGTTGAAGTGGAAAGGTCTCAGTTGTTAGATGAAATATTAATAAGGTTTTCAAAAATAACTTGGCCGTCAAAAATATGTTTTGTACCTTTACAAATACGTTATTTCGGAGGGTCATTTTAACGTATTTTACAAGTAAAATAGCCTTTTACGAAAAAAATGCTCATCAAATTCCAACCCTGCTACAGCGTATCGCGATGTAAAATCTTGCGAGGGCAACATATGTGTGCATATCGTTCGTATCCTTAACCAACATAGGTCAAGCTTTTAGCAGAAGAAAACAGGTTCCTGTCATTCTGCGTAGCGTATCTTAAGAAAACAAATCATTCACGTGTAATAATGTAAGATAAGGGGAAAATGCTGTGGCCATAAGTTAATATATTTAAAAAAAAATCTATGACGTACTAAAATATTAAAATCTCAAATCCGTGCAGCCATCATATCATCTTGAATAATTAACTGGTTGGACACTTGGTTGTATGAGAATATTTTTGCCACAGTTTAAAATTTATGTATTTTTTTCTTTAAAGTTATGGAAATTCTAGTTATATTTTGAAAAAATCTCGCAGAGATTTTTGTAAATTCAAGTAAAAGTTATTAAAATTCATAATATTAGGTGTTTTAGACGTTTTTGATGGTGCTAATCCATTTCCATCATCAAAAACATGATTCAAACACTGCATCTACAAGATTTTTTGAATTTTTTTGCCCGGATTTCGGCCACTTTTGATCGTCAAAGTAATTCCTCCACCTCCATGACTCCTTTTTTTTTTTAATTTTGTCTTTTTAACATTTTATTTTATTATTAATTTTTTTTACGATTACATTAAAAATCTTATAAAAATTGTCAATTCATGTTTTGTATCAACAGAAAAAGAAATTTTCATTTAAAAAAAATCTATTTTTAAAAATCATTTTAATACAATTTTTTAAGGAAACATTATAAAAATCTTATAGTATTTTTTTAGATTTACTTGAACGTCTAAAGTAATTTTGAATTAATTATTTACAATATATCTTGCTTTTTTGACATATATATAAGAAAGAGTTAAATTAAAAGAAATATAAAAATGGTAAATATAAGTAAAATTAACAAAAAAAACAAAATAAGAAAGAATTAAATAAAGAGAAATATTAAATTAAATAAAACTTAAAATAAATAAATAAAAGTTGCACGTTGACACATCAAATGTGTGCATATGGACTCGTTTCCATTGTTTGGTCTATTTAATAGACAATGAAGAAGATGAAATTTATCATTCATTCATCAATTCTCTTGGGAGAAAAGTGTTGTGAGACAAAGGATTCCTTGACAATAGTACGTTGATTGAGGGCTCGGGGGTGGCAAGTTGTAGAGGATTATGTATAACTGAGCTTACGGTTGGGTGAAGAGTCGTACCCAAAACTTTGTTATAGTTAGTAGAATTCAAAGAGTATTCAACTCCAAAACCACAAGTAAGGAATATTTTCGATATGGGCAAGTCGTCTCTTTGATCATATTTATATTAATTTAATTCTTTCTTATTTTATTCATTTTTAACTTTTTGTTACATTTACTTATTTTTACCAATTTTAAATAGTTTATTTTATATATATTTATGTTAGAACTCTATATTATTATTTAATATTTATTTTTTATTATTATAATATTCTCTTTCATTATTTTATTATTTATTTACTATTATTTATTTATTATTATATTTTTTTTAAATATTATATTATTTATTATTTTTATTATTATTAGGGGACATTACACGAAACATGGATAATTGAATGGAAGTATCTACCGAGACAAAGGAATTGCCCGGATGGCCAAAAGTAGTCAAAATCCAGGCAATTTTTTTTCTTCTAAAAATCTTACACTAGCAATGTTGGAATCATGTTTTTGGTGGTGGAAATGGATTCAACACCATAAAAAACTTTTAGGGCACCCAAAACCTTAAAATTTGACATTTGTAACATGGATATACAAAAATCCCTGCCAGATTTTATCAAAATCTTGCCAGAGTTTCCATGATTTTCAGGGCAAAATAGCAGTTTGGTTAGACTACAACAACTTGAACGAGCTTGGAAATCATATGATTAACAATTTTCTTTCATGGATGTGGTACTCAGTAGGACCAAAGGTTAGCTCACTAATGCCATCGTCTCCATGCTCAAAATGCAGCAGGAGAAAGCCAACTTTCATTGAATTGGAATGTTGATATCACATGACTAAAGCTTTTATCTGAAGATAGAGACTTCATGTAGACATATCTACACTTTAGGATTATATCTTAAAATTTTAAATCAAATTATATGTCCAACACTCTAGAGATGATGAAATACATATTTAATCTGGAGATGTTGAAATACATATCTATTTATATAATTAGCACAATTACATTAAAAAAATATAGTTGAAATACACGAATAGGCATATATCAACCACATTTATTATGTAACCGTCATAGATCTATCTTAAGTACGGATCTAACATGAGCTGAGACAGATCAAATTTTTTCACATGCAAAATACATTGTGTTATTTTTCATTACTTAAATTGTATTTTTGAATGCTAAATAGAGTATATATATGACCAAATACAAATTTAAACCATAAAAACTTATTTTTTTCCTTCTATATATAGATATATATGAAGTTGATATCGACGTCAATTAGTTAACATAGATCTTCCAATAGTTTATTTATATAAGATATAAACATCTCATTCACACGTTTTTTTTACTTCTAATTACTTTACAACATATTCATTTTTTTTTAATTATAACCAACATTAGTTTTCTATTTAAGAAATAATTTTTTTTATTTTTAATTTTTAAGGGACATGGATCCACGAAACAAACTTATGACATGCCCCTGCATATTAGTGTAGATGAGCTTTCGGCTCAATACCATATTAATATTATATTATTTAAATAAAATAATAATAATTATTAGTTCTATATTAATAAACAATAGTATTAAATTATAAATATATATAAATATTTTATATTAACATAATTATTAAAAAATAATTATTATACCTAATCTTATATATATATTAATAGTTAGTTGTCAAATTAATAGGGGGACAATTATTATTGGGTTGTCTTCACAAATGTGTTGTTTTCTTATCATTATTATTCAAAAAAACAACACGTTTGTAACTACTTGTTGATGGTTCATACGAAACAAAACTTTAATTGCGCCAAATACCTTTAAATATGAATTATAACTTATATCCTTGAAATTCAAGAAAGACACATTTAACTACCAAAATGAATTTTAACATTTATATATTTTTTAAATTTTAAATCATTAATTTTAAAATCTTTCTTATCGACGTATACCATCCCATGCTTTAGTAATTAATGTTATGACCTAATAAAATCAACATGCGAGAAATCTAATTAATATTATGACAACCTGTAAAAGGACCAATCAAGACATATATACATTAAGAATATAAAAATCCACGAAGAATATAAAATTTATAAGTTTTTCTTTCTCAGATATTCGGAGATATTCTTTACAATTGAGTGGCGCATTTCACGGCCTTCTAATATTCTCCATAACATTAATTGAGTGGCGCATTTGAGAGCCTTTTCTAATATTCTCCATAACATTAAGCATATTGGTAGAACGATTGGGTTATCTTATATAATGCGCGTAGTAATAATTGCAATATATATAAAATTGTGAGGATAAAAGATGATTGAATTTTTTTCAAAGTGGTATCTGGATTATTTTATTAAGAACTATTGGGTTATCTTATAAAATGTGTATAGCCATGATTATATATTAATACTATATTAAAAGAGAGGATGAAACATGCATTGAAAATCTGTTTCAGAATGGTGTCAGATTAAAGCATTTTAGATAAAGATGAGTGGGTTATGTGGAATGTGTTAATTTTATGTTATATATAAAAAGAGAGGATAAAATATCATTGAAAAGGTTTCAGGGTGGTGTCAGATTAAAGCATTTTACATAAAGATGAGGGGGTCATGTGGAATGTGTTAGTTTTATAGTATAATTTTATAAATTGTATACTGATTTTTTTTTGTGATAGACATAATAATTGACATATATAGAAGAAGAGGATAGAAGGTCATTGAAAAAGTTTCAAAATGGTGTGAAATTAAAGCATTTATGTTTGGATAATGGTTGGTGAGTTATGTGTAATGTGTGTTAGTTCTATGTTATAATTTGAGTAAATTGTATGGTAAAAGATAATTGTGATGTTTATCTTATAATATGTATTATTTTTTAAATTATTATATTTATATAAAAATGGTATATGATAATTTTTTTAAGGGAAATAGATATTTAATTTATATGAGGCTTTAGCATGTGATTAATATTGAAGTTGAATATTTAGTGGTTTATCAAAGTTTATAAAATCAGGAAGTAAATGTTATGGCGAATGAATGGGTTAGTTTAAAGCTTAAGGTATGTTGACAATTTTTTTTGTAATGGTATCATGATGAGGTTTGTGTGCCATGACATGGCTAATTAAGCATTTGTACACCTTGGTGGGGTGGTTTTCCCATTCCCTCCTCCATTGTCACCTATCTCATGGCATTGAGGATGTTAGAGGGATAGTGAAAGCCCCTTTACCCTACTTCCTCTTTTGTGAAAATATCTATAAGTGGCCTCAGCTTCACTTTGTCACCATTCTTCTAAGCTGCAACAAGAATATTAATTTGTTTCTCCTTTCCCCTACACTTTTTCATAGGTTAGATTCACCTCCCTTGCACATCTCTAATGTCGTAAACCAAGGGCAAAGCCTCTCTTTTGTGTTGGTATCATCTTTGCAAGAACGGGTTCCTCATGCCCATAAGTTTTTCATCCCCTTCTTTCTAGCATCAACCTTGAATTCACTTTTTGTCATGTTACCTTGGCTCTCCTCCTATTTTATTAGGAATGATCCTCACAACTTTAAGTGAAAAAGTAGAGATGAAACTAGAAGAACATTGGCCAATAGCTTGGAAAAGAGAAATTCATGTAGATGCAACCTTTTCACTAGCAACATAGGCCATGAAATTAGCATTAATAAAAAGGGCTTGACATCAATGATCATTGTTTACTCGACAACAAATTTAGTGCTACTTGAAATATCTAAAACATTGGGAGACAAACATTTAACTCTCCTTGAATAAGCTCAAAGAAAAGGATGAAGATTTGGAGACGACATCAATTATTTTAGATTATTTGGTATTGTGTATGTAAATCTTTGTCAGCGTTTCAACAAAAGTTCTAATTTCTCCATCATACCCAATTTTAACACATCTATTAAAAGAAACAACCCACATAAATAATTTGTAAGGAGTTCCCAATTTAGGTCTTTGTACTTTTGTTTCTAAACATTTAAGTATGTTTTACTCCTATATAATCTTATTATGATAGCTTATTGAGCATTATAAATGTCATTTCTAGTCGTAAAAGACATGTACAGATCTTACTTAACCCACATAGAGAAATATTTATGATTATTAAGAACTTTCAAAAAGTTATATTTTTTATATTATTAATAAAACATGTTCAATTACCCTATTTTAATTCAATTTTTGAAAAATTGAAAAATAATAGAAAGGACTAACATCCTCATCTAAAATATTTATACTTTTTTTTGTGAATTGATACTTTATATTACTCGGAAAATAATTTTACATGGATATCAAATTAGATCATAGAGGGTAAAAAATACCTCATCATACTTCTACTAATACCTATAAACAGAAAAGACTCCCATGATTAGAATACATAAAGATCAAGGCCAGAGATGGCCTGCCTATCTACCCCATTATTCTAGTCATAAACATAAACAATATTTGCCACAAAGGGTCATCACATATAACTAAGAAACAAACCAAAGCCCACTAGAAAATCATATTATGAGACCTAGGAAAAAAAAAGCATCAAAATTGATATATTGATAAACAATTAACGACTGAAAAGTCGCATTTGTTCCTAATGAAAAACCAAAGATAGTCATAAGACATGAAAAGAACCCAACAAATGAGGCCCAAAACCACCATAGCCATCCACAAAACACATAGGTGTTGTGTCCAACCATTATCAGAAAACAAAAGTTATAAAGGACACAAACAGAGTCCAAATAAAGTGTGTCAGAGCCATCACATAAAACACAGAGCCATGACCAACCTATGTCACCATAATATTTAGACCAAAAGGATAGCATTAAGTCAGCATAAAATAAAACTAAACACACTAAATCTCCGAATTGCACCACCCAACATCCATGCTCACTGGTCATTTCCAAAAGATGACATATTTATTGGAACCCTCACACTGGAGCCAGGAGGATCCACTAGGTCCCCACCATCTGAGTCACAGGTAATATGGCTTTCCACATGCACTAGACAAGAGTCAATCCTACCAAGTAGAACTTTTGATTCCAAAACATCCTCTTGACATCCTCCAATGAAGCAAAGATATATATATTTCTCCAGTTCTTTGTCCCTTAATACCAGACCCAACAAGGTCTTCGTTTTCCAATGAAGAGCCACTTAATTCAAATAATGCTTCGTCCTACCCCTAATGTGCTATGTGTCTGGAACCCAGGCTGGCATGTTCTCTAAAAGCTCAAACTATGAAATGTATTGCCTTTCCTCCCTTGCTTTAGACTCGAGATCACAAATTTCCTTAAGAGTATAAGGTGGAAATGTGTTGAAATATGTGGCTGTTGAGTCATTGGAAAAGAGTCTTGCCCCTTGTTGTTGTGGCTGAGCCCTGCCACCTCCTCCCCTTCGACACCTCATCATGTGTTTAGGCAACATCACAAAGTCTTGGGAAGGAGACTTGTTATCACTGCAAAGATTGCCTCTACCTGCAAAAGAACAAAATGATCGACTCGACCCACCTTCTACAATACTAGGGAACCAACATACCAACTTGTCACAGTAACACCAAATAAAAGACTTATCCTTAATAGAAGACCCACCAAAAAGGGCAGAGAATAATACTTCCTCAACAAAGGCCCCTTCACCCTTGACCATTGAATAGGAAAGGAACAACACTAGGACTAGAAGAATTTGATACCCAGGAGAGTGTAACCAAAAACCAAATTCCATCAACCAACAGTTGACTTTCCATGAAAATAAACTAGCGTAGGCAGACCTTCGCACTCCTCCCAACTACGACTTGCAAACCCCGCCTTAAACCAAGAGGACAAGACCCAAGAAAAACCCCGATGCCAAACTAAACAAGAACACCCAACAATATCCCCATACCAAAGAGGCAGATTCATACATAGAAAATTGGACTCAAAACACTTATGACTGGACTCTCCAGGATGTCTAAAAAGGGGAACCAAGAAAAGTAGAGATGTGACCCGAGAGAGTGCGATACACTTAAAATTCGATGACCCCAACATGATCTTTGGAGTGGAGACTTCCAATAGCCACGAATGAAACCCGTCTTTACAAAGGCCCCAAACAACCACACCATGTTTCCACTGAACAACATGAATTCCTTTCCAACCATCAAAACTCACCTCTACCCACAACACCAAGATTCTCACGTACGCCAATTACATACAGAAATCGCTCGAGGGGCCCAGGGACCTTACCTTGGCTCCTTTCTAATTACTGCAAATAATATTGTCGTCCATCGAAACCCATAAATAAACCGTTAATCAACTGTAACAATACATGCTTGTGCATGTGAGGGCAGGTTGCATCCTCCTTCATTAATGCTTGCTACATACTCGAGGGTGGTGGGCACATCGCCCAAGACCCCATTCCATTTGTGATTACACCCCCATCGAGTTCTCACCTAAAATACTTATTATAT
>APFE030945787.1:50993-61402 GCA_000404065.3 Pinus taeda | reverse complement strand
GTGGTTCATCTTCAAGACAAGATATTATTATTAATTTTTTAATTTCTTTGATAATAAAAAAAAAGAAAAAAGAAAAAGTTTAGTGAAAAATGTTCCAACATACATTTAAAAGAGTGTCTTGGGAGATTATATCTACCACTAAAGATAACAATAGACATAATTTGATTAACAATATACAAAATTAACTGTAATACTTGAGAACTAAAAACTACAACATAAACAATTTCAATCCCCTAGTTTTACTAGGACTCTAGTACTGAGCCATGCAAAGTGCCAAAAATGAATTACAGTTATATATATATATATATATATCCACCCAAAAGAAAAATTGACAAAACATCATAATAATGCTTACAAAGACAAGTTGTAACCGACAATAGACATTAAAATGGAGTGCATGGTGGACTTATTAATCCATAATGATAACTGGCAAAATGGTAGAAGAGTGAGCATGGGGAGAGTTATGAGTTGGAGCATTGATGACCGTAGGCACCTCTTGTTTCTCATTGGATTCAGTTTCTGACTCAGAGACCACATAACACTCTACTCGAGTCAATAAGACCACAATATCATCCAAGTTATACCCGATATCCCTCAGTGTTCTCTTGATCTCCTCTTGACCTGCGAACAACTTGTAGTTATCTACGTGCTTATCTCGAATTACCATGCTTAGTAGAGTTTCTAAATGTAAGCTAATAGAATGAAGGGAAGCCTTCTCTTATGAAACTTCCCCGGATTTGGAACCCACTTGAGTCTATTACCTCCAATCTTTGAATTAGAAAAGTAAACACGATGACCAAACTCCTTGGCCTCCAATTGAAGAATTTCCTTTTGGACCTCTAGAGGAGTTGCGTTAAAAAAATTGGCCATAGATTACCATCCAAATAGACGTCAGTGTAGCATAGAGGATAGCCCAGGTGTGCCACCCTTGTGACTAAGAAGTCTTTGCTAAGGAGCCATATAGGCAAACGACCTACAAACAAAGCAAATATAGACTCTAGAAGTCTGAATGACGTAGATGGACAGAGAAAGGGGAGGGTAGGAGCCCAGAACCATATGGGTCGTGAAACCTAAAGTGAAACAAGAGATAAAATTATGTATATGAAAGGCAAAAATTAGAAGCCTACGATACTACCAGACTGAAACCTGCCCTAGTTTCCCATAACTGCAATCTTTATGAGTGCCGAAAACTGAAAGAGCTAGAAAGACTTGAAAGACTAAGATTCTAATTAAGTCATGTTCCCTATCAAAACGAAATGGAGAAGGTACCTAGGTAACACACTCCACAGACCAACATTGGGAAACTAAATGAAACCTTGGTAGGGTCAGACTTATGACGTGTTGTCGAGGGTAATATTGTCACCAATTCAAATGACGGACCAGATCCCGAAATGTGTAGAAAGAGCACTGAAAACATTGACACCTATGGAGAAAAAAGCAATGATCTAGAGAAGAGTTGACTAACTTACAGTAAAAGACAATACGACCAAGTAATGACCAGACATCTGAGAGGCTAAGACGCAACCATACAATGAGAGCCCTAGGAGACTACAAGAAAAGAAAACCTTTGCATAGCGCAGTATAAACTTCTATTATCCATCGTGAAGAAATAAATAATCGTTGATATGCCTAAGCAACAACCAAAACACAGTATTTCTGCCACCCTAGGTCCAGGCCCATGCAAATATAACAAGCTGAGGACTTGAGAGGTCCGACATGTTGATTGAGGTGAGCAATAGGAGCGCCCATCGTGGCGAGCCAAGTGTACATTGTAAGCCAGTGGTTTTCCTTCCTAAAACACTTGAGCATGATAAGCTCATAAATGGACTTGCTTCAGTTGTCAGGGATTTCTTCATCTATAACCAATCCACCATGAGAGGGGTAGCCCATCTGAGAGTAGACATAATGCATTTTGTTGCAAAGAACAATTTCGTACACAAAACGACATCCTCCCACCTGCTCACATTTAAGTCAATTAGACTTGGGTAGGTGTGGCATGGCTAGGAATCTGTGATGTTGCCACGTGAGGGGCATGCAACGCTAGGTGTAGAGCAAGGATCTAACGCCAAGGGCCACCACCCTATAAATCATACATGATGTTCCTATGTCAATTATAACTTCTACTAGGAAAACAGACACCGGAAAACCTCCTTCTCGTTTTACCACCTCCGAGAACCCGATGTTCCTGTTATACCTCCTGTTGGGAATCGCTGGCTGAGAAAGCACCTCCATCGGGGAGTAACATCTATTAGTTTATTTAAATGTTTTCCTTGTTCCTCATTTTATAAATGTTTTCTATTTTTATTTTTAATCTTTTCATATATATTATATATATATATAATTACTCCAAGTATTTGTATTGGTTAATTTTAATCAAAATATGATAAAATTTTTTAAAAAATTGTTCAATTTGTTGGAATTCAAGTGTCCCAAATTTTATTAAGAGTAATAACTATTTATACATTCAAAAATATATTTTGAATAAAAAATAATAATATTTCTTAAAATTGTATTTATTTTAAAAAATTATTATTTATTATTTGATTAATTAAAATTATCTTAAATAATTAGATAAAATAATTATACGTTGATGCGTTGATACCTTGTTCCTCACCCCGTCAATTATAACCCTTCCTTATATAGAGTACTTCCTATTGAAATACCTCTGGAGTGGTTTGGGTGGGTCAGCAATATTTACCCATCTATAAGATATTTAATGTGGTCAGACTGTATCAGCCTGACCATTAGATTTAAACAAATATAAATCTAACAGTAAGATTATACAACCCAACCAATTAACATGGCCGTTTGGGTGGTCTGAGGTTGGCTTGCATCCGCTAAAGAAGATACCTCTGCTAGTGCCGCTACTACGTTTCCATACTCTCACTTAATCCATACTCTCCATATCCAATATCTTTGCGCCAATAGATAGGCTGAGGCACGTTCAGGACCAAATCTTAACCAAGAAAAAGGAGATTAGGGTTTCTGTGTCCTGTCCTCGCTTACAGCATGAGAAGGTACCAGTCACCTCACTCTTCTTTCTCATATTTGACTTATTGTGATTCAATTTAAAAGATTTGTGATTTAATATACTCAGTATTATAACAATTATTAAACTTTAAATGGTTTTAATTAAATTTGAGAAAAAAAACGTGATTTAATTTACCTAACATCATGCCAGGTTGTAGTTGTTTGGAATTGTTTAATTAATTTTAAAATTTTATGATTTCTTACTTAAAAAAATATTCTTTTATATACAATCATCATATTTATTAAATTTAAAAAATTTTATATTTTGAAAAACTATATTTTAACAATTAATTATAATATTATTTGTAAATAAAAATGTTAATTTTTAAATTTCTATTATTTTCAAAAAAAAAAATTTGATATTTAATTTAAAATATTATCATGTCATATTTAATAATTAATATAAAATCTCTGTTTGGGGTAGCTCAAGTGGCGATGGTCATAGAATGAAGTCTCATTGAACCATAGACTTTGGGTTCAATCTTGTACTACCCTCCCTGTTGCGGGGTGAATAATGGACATGTAAAATTGAAAATGAGAAAGTCCTACCAAACTTAACAAAAAAAAATTATATAAAATAATAAATACAAATTAAAATTTTCAAACCATAAACTTAAATTTACTTTATAAATAACATATTATTAATTACATTTTCTTTATAGATATTTTAAATAATGAATTCACATCATCTAACAACTTTTAATTAATATGTTGTCCTAATATAACTACACCTTAACGCATATTAGAAGATTAAAAGAAAGTTACCTATACTTAAAAAAATACAATATTAATCTAAAATTTTAATTTATTTTTTAATAAAATTAAATTGATATTAAATTAACCTATTAAATTATATATTAATATTATTATTGTATTTAATTAAAAAATAAATATTTTGGAAAGATGTGAGAATCATAATAGGTGTCCAAAACTAAGCCCAATAAATTGTTGATAACGATAAAGATCATATGTCATTTCAATGGCAGATGGTAGTCAAACATCATATAATGAATGTGCTAAGTTTGAAGACTTGTATAGTGACCCCACTTTAGGGGTGTGTTAGGCCCCTGAGTCATCATTGCATTTGGGCAAGTTGGGCGTGCATGACGGGCGCGTTTAACTGACGAGTTGAGGACGAGTCGTTAAGGCGCGTGGGTGGACGAGTCGGGCAGTCGCACATAATCGACGAGTTGCAACTAGCACACCCAACTGACGAGACAGGTCAACCAACGAGCTGAGGGGCGTGCCCACACGAGAGTAAAAAAATGGTTAAGTATGGGAGAGTGCATGTCAAATCGTTTATAGAGGAACGACGAGCTAAGGGGCGCCCCCACACTTGGGCCGATGTGCAAAAATATGACTAAGTGCCAAAATGATGGGTTGGCGTGCAAAAATATGACTAAGTACCAAAATGATGGGTCGGCTTGGTGGTGACACAACCCACCCCCACAGTTGGCAAGCATATACATAGGCAGACAATGAAGTGGAGAAAGGCATCATCCACAAGCCTTCAAAGCAAGAGAATCCGAGTCTTGGGTGGACAAGTGAGTTAGGAGGGCGGATGAGCCCACGGCGATGGGCGAAGTAACAAAACAGAACCACGGGTGGAAACTAGACGAGGGTCGAACATAACCGCGGGTCATGTGTATTGGGTTGCAGCGAGGGTGGGTCTGCCCGCGGTAACACTACAATCGGGTAGGTCGAGCGGAGGGCAGAGTTCGGGTAGTTAAGCGAAGGGTGGAGTCAGGGTGAGCATGTGATAGCAGGCGCAGGTGAAGGTTGGGAAGAGCCAACACGACTACGACCCGGGAAATATAACAACAACATGGAGAAGCGGACAAGTGGTGCGAGAACGAAGTGTGGGTAACTGGGGCAAGGCTGCGCGGTGCAATGACTGAGTCGGGTAGATTGGCCGAGCTGCACGACAACCTGATTTTTATGTTATGGATTATGAACTCGGTTGAATTATCTCCCGAGGATTGTAAAAACATAATTTATAAATAATATTGCTGATATTACATATTTGTAAAGTGTCTCTTGCATTCTTTATGTTGGTGAAGATTTATGTTTATTCCACAAACTAATAATGAAAATGATGAAAGATGAATGTGTTAGGCGTAGTATGGGAAATTACTTAGAAAATAAAATGTTTAGGCATTTGGATGGTGTCGCACGTGGACCAACTCGTGAAAAAAGAGTTGGGGGCGTGATAGATGGTATCAGAGGTAAAAGATGCAGAGACCAGGTATGTATGCAGTCTGAAGTTTTGGAAATGAAATCTTGGATTCATAGTTTGGGGTTTCTAGACTTGTAAGTTCTTGGCAAGACTATCCAAGCATTGGTGGACACAGGTGCCACACATAACTTCATGACTACACATTTGGCAAGAGAAGTTGGGTTGCAGATTATTCCATTTAATGTGGAAGTCAAGGCAGTGAACTTGAAAGTTAAAGTGTCAGGATTAGCAAGCAAAGTGCCAATTCAGATTGGAGACTGGCAGGGTCGATTGGAATTCACGATGATGGAGATGAACGACTTTGACATGATATTGGGGCAAGATTTTCTTAAGGGAAATAAGGAAATTATTGGCCTCTTTTGCGATGAGATGATGTTGATTGGAGGTTCACAAACTTGGATTTCGCCTACTCATAAGAAAAGGAAGGAAGTTCTGCACTGAGTTTAGAGAAAGTTATGCGGGAGTCAAATGTGGAGACATATGTGACAGTCATTAGGGAGGTTGATAGTGATGATGGAGTGGGGATGCCTGTTCCAGCTGAAATTTTCAATGTATTGGCCAAGTATGCAGATTTGATGCCCGATGAGCTACCAAAGGCACTTCCACCGAGACGTGTAGTGGACCATAACATTGAGCTAGAGACAGGGAAGTAACCTCCGACAAAAGATCCTTATCAATTTTCAGGACCAGAGTTGGAGGAATTGAAACGACAGTTGAAGGACTTAACTGATGTAGGTTTCATAAGACCTTCAAGGTCCCCATATGGAGCTCCAATATTGTTCCAGCAAAAGAAAGACATGAATGAGCTATGAATTTGTTGTGATTATC
Organism: Pinus taeda; assembly: GCA_000404065.3. Lineage (NCBI taxonomy): Eukaryota > Viridiplantae > Streptophyta > Pinopsida > Pinales > Pinaceae > Pinus > Pinus taeda. The sequence goes on along the minus strand of APFE030945787.1, from coordinate 55,308 downwards.
GTGCTCTTAACAAGCAAACGATAAAGAATAGATATCCTTTTCCATTAGCTACAGATTGCTTCGATAAGATTGCGAAAGCCCGAGTGTTTTCCGGGCTAGCCTTAAGGCATGGATACTATCAGGTGTGGATAATTGAAGGAGACGAGAGGAAGGCCACGATTGTGACAAGGTATGGAAGTTTTGAATTCCTTGTTATGCCATTCGTGTTGTGCAATGCTCCTGCCACATTTTGCACTTTGATGAATGATGTACTACGTCCATATTTGGATTCGTTCATAGTAGTATACTTGGACGATATCATGATATACAGTGATAACATGGAGGATCATAAGAAACACTTGGCTTTGGTGTTTGAGGAACTCAAGAAGAGTCAGTTGTACTTGAAGAAGTCGAAGTGTATGTTTTCCCAAACCGAGATTCCATTCCTTGGGCACATTGTGGGCCAAGGGCACATATAGATGGAGTCGAGCATAGTGAAGGCGATAGAGGATTGGTCTGAACTGAAGAATGTCCACGATATGAGGGTGTTTTTGGGGATGACCAACTACCAATGGAAGTTTGTAGAGGGGTACTCCAAAGTGACCTTGCCATTGATAGACCTTTTAAAGAAGGATAAGCAATGGAATTGGATGGAGAAATGTTGTACAAAGTTTGAAGGCTTGAAGAAGAGGATGGTTACAACATCGATACTGAAGTACCTGACTTTGAGAGACCGTTTGAGGTACACACATATGATTCAGATTTTGCAATAGGAGGAGTCCTTATGCAGGATGGGCATCCGGTGGCGTATGAGAGTCGAAAGTTGCAAGACAGGGAACGAAGGTATCTGGTTCATGAGAAGGAGATGATTGCAATCATCCACTGTTTATAGCTATGAAGGCATTACTTGATTGGGAAGCCTTTTGATGTAAAAAATGACAATGTTGCAACAATTTCTTTTGCATCACAACTGAAGTTCCCAGTGAAGCAAGCTCGTTGGCAAGACTTCTTGGCAGAGTTTGACATGACTATTCAGTATAGACTGAGTAGACTCAATGTAGTTGCATATGCCCTTAGTAGGAAGGGACAGTTGGCTTCACTTAATGAGGAAGAAGACCGAGCAACATGAAGTAGGGGTTGGGTACAGATGACCGATGAGATGCAGAATAAGCTTCGAGCAAGCATTGAGACTGATACTCAAGTACAAAATATTGTGAAGTAGGTGAAGGGGGGGAATACAAAGAGGTTCTTTCTACGAGATGGAATCTTCTTCTTTGGGAACTGACTTTACATTCCAAATACATCAGGGCTAAGGAGACACCTTTTGAAGGAGTGCCATGATTCTCTATAGGCTGGCCACCCAGGGCAGTGTCATTCTTTGACATTGTTGGAGAGAGGATTATTTTGGGAGAAGATGTGGGAAGATGTAGAGGAGTATGTGTAGACATGCATTATTTGAGAGCAAGACAAATCGGATAACCTGAGACAGGGAGGATTATTGCAGCCTTTTCCGATTCCGAAGAGACCATGGATGAGTGTTTCGATGGACTTCATTACTCAGTTACCGTAGGTGCAAGGGTATAATGGGATCATGGTCATGGTTGATCGTTTTTCCAAGTATGCCATCTTCATTCCAACAAAGATACCTTGTGGAGCCAAGAAGACTATTGAGTTGTTCTTCAAGAACATTGTGAAGTATTGGGGAATGTCATTGAGTATCGTGTTGGATCGAGATCAACGATTTACAGGAAGATTTTGGACCACTTTGTTCAAGTTGGTCAGGACATAGTTGTTGATGAGTTCGAGTTACCATCCACAGATAAATGGGAAGACTGAGCGAATTAACGCACTGCTGGAGGACTACTTGAGACATTATGTGACGGTTGATTAGAAGAATTGGCTTGAACTCTTGGATGTATCACAATTTAGCTACAACATGCAGAAGAGTTCCACAACTGGGTATAGTCAATTTGAGTTGGTGAATGGACAGATGCTAGTTTCTCCTCACACTGTATTATCCAGAGGTTTCTTAAGGAGTTCACATGCGAAGAGATTTATGAAAGCATGGGAGGAGACCTTGGAATTAGCACGGTTACGCTTGCAAGAAGCTGCAAGGAGGATGAAGAAATGGGCAGATAAGGATAGATGGGATGCACACTTCAGTGTGGGGGATATGGTTTTTCTCAGGATTACCGGGGATCAGTTTCAGCCACCGAAAGGGACTGCGAGATCTTTGACGAGGAAGTATGAGGGGCCATTCTGAGCAAAGAAGTGAGTGGGAGAAGTTACATATGAGTTGGATCTTCCGAACCACAAGCGTTCGAAACATCCTATTTTCCATATGAGTTAGTTGAAGAAGTGTCGACTTGATGCACACCATCTAGACAGGACATAGCCACCAAGAGGGCTAGCCATGATTGTTGATAGACCAAATATTGTTTTAGAGAAGATCATGGATCTTCGAACGACAGGTCTTGGGAGTAACATGTGACGAGAATTATTCATTAAATGGAAGGATGCACCAGAGGAGAGTAGCTGGGAAACAGAGGACTCACTGTGGAGATGGAGGAAGGAGATTGCGAAGTGCGATGAGAAGTTGAGACGAGTAGCTTGATTTTCGAGGACGACAATGACTTCTAGTGGGGGAGGATGTTAGGCCTCTAAGTCATCATTGCACTTGGGCGAGTTGGGTGCGCACGACGGGCGTGTTTAACTGACAAGTTGAGGATGAGTCGTCCTTCCGTGTGGGTGGACGAGTTGGGCAGTCGCACATAACCAATGAGTTGCAACGAGCACGCCCAACCACTAAGACAGGTCAACCAACGAGATGAGGGGCGTGCCCAAATGAGAGTAAAAAATTGGCTAAGTATGGGAGAGCATGTGTCAACTTGTTTATAGGGCAGTGACAAGCTAAGGGGCGCCCCCACACTTGGGCCGACGTGCAAAAATATGACTAAGCACCAAAATGGTGGGTTGGCTTGGTGGTAACACAACCCACCCCTATGGTTGGAAAGAATATACATAGGCGGATGGTGAAGTGGATAAAGGCATCATCCACAAGTCTTCAAAGTAAGCGAGTCCGAGTCTTAGGTGGACAAGCGAGCTAGGAGGGCGGATGAGCCCGCGGTGACGAGCGAAGTAACAAAACAAAACCGTAGGTGGAAACCAGATGAGGGTGCAGGTTTGAGGGCCAAAAAAAACCATAATTTGAGTGTATTGGGTTGTAGTGAGGGCGGGTATGCCCGCAGTAACACTGCAATCAGGTAGGCCGAGCGGAGGGCGGAGTTTGGGTAGTCGAGCGGAGGGTGGAGTTTGCATGAGCAGGTGATAGGGGGCACGGGTCAAGGTTGGGGTGAGGTAACATGATCGTGCCCAGGCGATATAATAACAACATGGAGAAGCGAACAGGTGGTGCGAGACCAAAGTGCGGGTAGCCGGGGCAAGGCTGCATGGTGCAGTAGCCGAGTTGGGTAGACTGACCGAGCTGCATGACAACCTGGTTTTTATGTTATGAATTATGAATTCGGTTGAGTTATATCCTGAGGATTATAAAAACATAATTTATAAATAATATTGTTGATATTACACATTTGCAAAGTGTCTCTTGCATTCTTTATGTTTGTGAAGATTTAGGTTTATTTCGCAAACTAATAATGAAAATGATGAAAGATGAATGTGTTAGGTGTAGTTTGGGAAATGGCTTAGAAAATAAAATGTTTAGGTATTTGGTCGGTGTCGCACGTGGACCAACTCATGAAAAAAGAGTTGGGGGCATGACAGGGTGGGTGATGCGACTTCAAAATCGACTTTATAAAACTCACATGTTTCCTTTATAAAATTGACAAGCAATTTGGAAAGATATGTGTGGCTTATAATGCTTTCATCATACATGTCTTTATAAAGCTGTATTTTGACATAGCTAAATTGTTTTATTAAATTTGTCTAAAATTTAGTAATAATTTGTTTGAATTACAAGTTTGAGGCGTGAACCCTCTATAATTTGAGTGTCTTAGGTATTTTTCAGAGGTATGCATTCAAAAACTCATTTAAAAAACAAAAAATCACCATCTAACAAAAAATTGTTTTATGGAATCCAACGAAAAACAAGTTTGAGGTGTGACCCTCTACAATATGAGTGCTTCAAGTGTTTTTTAGGGCGCTGAATCTATTTATGCATCAAAAAACTTGTTTTAAACAACAAAAAATCAACATCTAACCAAAAAAATGTTTGATAAAATCCGACAAAACAATCTTAAACCTATAATAGTTAAACAACACCTATTATAAATTTAAATTCAACAAATAATTTAGAAAAATATATTATTGTTTTTATTAG